>VXAU01006141.1:1307235-1380102 GCA_013399695.1 Formicarius rufipectus
GACTATTCCAGCTGAGTATTGGGTCAAGCAGACTCTTTGGAAGGGTATCTCCATGGCTCTCCAACTAGTGAGCATCCCAGCCCACTTTCTCCTGAAATCTGTTGGGATCTAGCTTTGACTCTGGCTCTAACTGAATACTCTCAGTAGCCTCAAAGGGAGCAGTAACCTAAGCTATTCCGTCTCTTTTAAGGTATTAAAAAGCAAAATGTTGGGCTTTTTAAACTGTGAAGCAAAGCAGTTCCAAAGTACATGACCAGCTCAAGGATTTCAAACTGCCAGCATTGCATGCAAAATAAAGGAGTATGTTGCCTTTCTGTTAATGGTGTCATTTTAATATAAGTCCTTCTTGTCACAAGATTTTTCATGAAAACAGCTCTTTATTCAAATAGCATTATCTGAGGGAGGATGAAGTTAAAGAGCTGTGACAGAGTGAAGTAAAAAAAAATTAAGAAGCCATGTTATCAAAAGTAGTCTTGTGTGACTCATTCAGTTATTTCATGCCTGTATAAACCCATACTTGTACCATATTTTCATTGATTTTCATCATATAAAAATAAACCTTAATTTTGAGTGTAATGTATTCTGTATAAAGACAGAAAGGTATTTAGAAGTATGATAATCATCTGCCTATAGCACAGCATATTATACCTGAATGCATTTTATTCCCTTTCTTCATGTTACTCTCTGAAGCAGCAGCAGGAATTTGGAAACACATCCAAGCAAGAAATAGAATAGATGAAGCAGTTGACTGGCATATCCTGGACAGTGAAGTTTGGTGGTTTTGGTTTTTTGCGTTTTTTTTTGTTTGTTTTATGTTTTGGTTTTTGGTGGGTTTTTTTTTTGTTTTNTTGTGTGGCAGTCATTGTTCAGTACAGTAAGGGTAGATGTTGCACTTAAAACTATTATACACCAGGGGTTTGGAAAGTAACATGTTTGGAAATCAAGAGGTGAGATAGTTAATTATTGTCCTTGCAGCTTTACCATGGTGTGCTTATATACACACTTAGTTGTGGGCAGTGGCACTTGTTCAAGGCGGTGTTCAGCACAGAACCTTCCTCCTAATCATGGGATGAAGCTGCTTGCAGAGTGTATCAAGGCTGTGCAAGGAAAAGGGCTAATATAAACTCCTGCACCCACAGTAGGAACTGGAAGGTACTCAGCAGATGAGTCAGAAAGGATGAGCTCATGGCTAAGACAGATTAATTCTGCCCAGGCTACACTTTTCCTATCAGTGCCTCAGCCACAGACAACTCTGTTAAGTGCCAGAAGTCACCCACTGTAACTTTTTGCACTCACTAATAAGCTGTGTTTGATGGGACCCAGGGCTGGTTTGTCCCAGAGCTGAGCTGCAAAAGCTGTTAGCACCCACAACAATAGATGCTCTCAAAAAACCAGGCTGGTTGTATTGACCTAGGTGCTCCTTCAAATTAGAAAACACCTGCAACAGTGTGCAGAGGTCCCTCTGTATTCAGGATTGCTCTTCCACTTTTCATCAAACTAATATTATGAACATGAAAAATATGGCTTAGGGAGCTCTCTAATGCCACAACTGTATGAATTTCCACTTTGAAGGCACTGATGTGCATGGTACGGAGGAGCTGCTATAGCTGCTAACATTTTTGCTTTGTCCAAACAACACTCTAGTCTCTGATCTAGCCTGGGACCAGCAGTACAATGAAAATCACCCTTAAGGTGGACCAAAGTTCATCTCCTTCAGCTATTTTTCCAGCATCAGTAGCTTCTGTGCTGCTAGAAAATGCATTCAGATAGTATTATTCTTGCAAAATGAATACCAGGATATAGGAAGCCTTGGTATTGTGAAAGACCATGAAATTGCAACACTGTTGAGTTGCTTAATGTAGCCTTCATTTAAATGATTCTTTGAGTGAAAATATGGGGACTGTAAACCAACAAATTGCACCCAGATTTCCAGGCTACGAGATCCACAGTGCTCACCTGGCAAACTCATGTCAGATACTACTTTTTCTTCCATGATTCCCTGACCCATACAAAGCTCTGCACAATCTCCACCACCTTCAGTGGCTAAGGCAGGTTTATATAAACTGTAAGTCATTCTAGCACCTAGAAAAAAATAAATTGCATTTGAAGCTTTTTGGTCAGCCTTAAACTGAATCCAAAAGAAAGATTATGCCTTCATATGTAAGTTTTACTAGTACTGCTCCTCACTAATCTTTTTGAGACTACACGTTCTCCAGCTATCCTGAATGCAACCCTTTAAAAGACCACTAAGTCTTTTAAGACAATGAAAGGTAATAATCTTATTTTAAGGACAAGCAAACAGAGGAAGATATGAAAGCTGTCTAAAAACTTGGTTAAGCAGATGAAGTTCACAGTTCCTTACTTATTCCTTTTGACTGAAGTACCTAGTATGAATATTGTAATTTTGTTTTAATTCAGAAAACATTATATACAAGCACCAAAAATATTGAGTCCAAGGTGACAACACTGACTACATTATTTTTGTAATAATAACAATATATTTATAAAATAAAGTATTTTTGTTGCAGCAGAACAGTCCTCTGTTTCAAATTGCTGAACAGTTTCAGGCAAGACTAGCTTTACTAGTTTACTGTGTTGAGACAAAGTTAATTGTCCAGTCTATACTGTTGCAGAATGCAGTAACCAAAAGACAGAGCTTTAAAACCCACATTCATTGCAGCCTTCCACTTGTGAAAGGTGTATCAGTAATATTCATTCATGCTAAGAGCAGAAATCTGAGCTACATCATTGGTTTCAGTTCAGTATGTTCACAAAAACTAGAAATTCGATTATGATTTTAGAGTTACTTTCAAATGCAAATGCTTTCATTTGATGAACATTTTAAAATATTTTTAAATATTATTTCTCCTCTAGCTATGTTCTTGAATAATATTGTATGTATAATAGTAATAAAATTGGCTAACTCTAAATATACTTTTATTTTGGAAGGTGCAGATTCACCAGGGAAACAGGTCCTTTGTGTTACAAACAATTAGTGCTCCTAGTAATTAATGCATTATATAAGTTGGTTTTTTTCTTCAAGTTCATGCGTTGCCTGAGTTGTCAATTCAGTGTATGTTTCATAATTTTAAGAGAAAAGATCAGCAGTATAACCAAAATTCTCACTTCAGCAATAATTTTGCTTCTCTGAATGTCAAGGTATAATTGGCCTGCCTGGAATACCTCACATTTCCATAGGGTGACCTCCCATGTTACCTACAGAGCAAGAAAGGAGGTACCTGTTGTCATGTAGTCCTACCAATATCATATTTGGACCCTACTGCAGCAAATTTATGTACAAGGCTGAACAGTGCAACTGTAATTATGACTAAAGGAGTCAGATTTTTCCAGATGCACCCATTCTATTACAAGCACAAGTAGGACTTGATTGTACCAATCACAAAATGCCCATTTCTAATTTTTTTGCCACTGGAGTGGAATTACCTTAATGTAGCAGAATGGCACTCACTGTATTTGCACCTCAGGCAACTGCAGCACAACATTTACCAGAGACACAATAAGCCTGAAGCAATGTTAAAGCATAGGGATGTGATTTTGCCATGCATTGTTAGGGGGAAAACACAGAAAAGCTTGGCTTGCCAGGAGGTTTTGATCAAATTTTACTGGCTGTGATGCATAATGGATAAGGTAGCTAGGTTTTCAATTGCTCTTTTGCCCCCAGTTTGCGGTCCTGAAGATAAAACTGGATGAGAAGGCTTCACAGGGTTTCCTGGCAGGTGGATTTCACTCAGCTGACAAGGTTTTCCTGCAAGATATCACAGAGCTATGTTGAATCAGTTTGTATGTGGCCTGAGCTCTTCTGCAAAAGTCTTCAAGACTTAGATTAATACATTTTACTTTTTCACAGCTGTATATAGCTACTGAAGCTGGCAGCAAGAATAGGACTCTGGAAGCTGAAGATCTGAAATACGGCAGGCAGTGACTGCCTCTGGTGGGGATTAGAGTCAATTTGTACAGAAACACTCTATCTGAATAGTATTTCTGCACTGTGGGGGTTAATACCACTCAGAGCCACGCTCACAAGCTGCATGAAAGTCTTTGTACACAGGTACTCTTAGAAAGCTTCTTAGTCTCTCAAAGGTACTCCCATTAGTTTCTGTAGGAGATCCAAAGTGATACCATGGGAGGTCACAGAGCCATTAAAATTTGCAAATGAAAACCATAGCTTCCCATTAATGAAACACTTCTACAGAGATGCCCAGCAAATTCAGACAAAGTTCAGTGTATTCAAGTCTGCTCAGAGACCATAGAAAATGAGAATAGTCACCACTTTTAAATCAATTGCAGCTTTCATGAGCGAGGTGCAAATTTCGGAGTGATCATGTCAATTCTGCAGAAAACCATTGTACGAGATAAGAATATAAATTTTATGATATCAAAAGAGAGAAAAAAAGCCAGTTCCTTTTGAGTTCACATGATTGCAAGTGAAAGACAGCAAGAAACATCAGGGAGTCACTTTTAAGAGAAACACAGATAGCAGGTGCTTAATTAGACCCAGATCATATGTAGCTGACTGCAAATGTGTAATGAATAGGCAGCATTTTCACATGTGACAAGACTGATAATCTGCACTGTTCTTTTAGTAAACATTTATGTATGTAGAGAAATAATTCTGGCCACAAATAATCACTGACTGCTGCAGACCTGCCTAAAGGCTAACTTTCAGCCTAAAATATAATAAAAGACACATTCAATGAGGCTGTAGTTGGTATATGACAGAAAAAAAATTTCTGCCAGACCTAGCCCCATGAGAGATGTGCAATTTACATTTCATGAAAACAACATACAGTAATCTCTCAAATTACTTGGAATTATTTCCTTCCATTTGACTAAGAAGAACTACATATCAAGTTTAGGATCTATAATACATTTTGGGGAGAGTTTTGTAGAGCTGTATTTACTGCTATAGGTTTTTAAGTTACTTGACTTTTAGTGCCAAGATGACAGAAAAGAGAGTCAATGGGTTGAGCAAATGAAAGCTATCGGTGTCAGTGAGAGTTAAATGTGTATAAGTAATCCCATTTCCATGCCAGTGAGACACCAGTTAGGGAACACACTTGCCTTACTTCTTCATCCAGTTTTTACAGAAACTACGATCATGTCTCTGGGAATTTCTCATCAGCCTCCAGCCTTCAGGAGAATTAAAAAAAAAAAAAAAAAATCTAGATTTTCTAGATTTTCATTTGTATGTTGTTCATTTGCCTAAACAACTCCAAAGGAGACTGTAAACAAGAGCTCTTTATGACCCAAAGAGGTTTCTAAAAACACTACTTCTTGATGGAGCCTACAAATTTACTTGCACGTTTGCTATACCAACATTTCCCCCTGCCTCAGATATTTTTCATAAATCCCTGAAATGGAGCTTTTTAAAGTATAGGGAAACACTTCATCTAGAAGGATGACAGCTTAGCTTTGTCCAGTAATGAACCTGATTTATGGTGTTTCAACAAGATCAAGAATTAAACTATGGTCTTTGGAGACTCTTTAGACTGGACAGATAAATGATTTTTATATTTGAAAGATTCTGGTTACCTTGTTCATGTTGTTTTTAGTTTAGTAGCTTAATATTTCTTTGAACAATCATGAGATAAGAGTATTTCAGAATTACCTGACATCTATATCGGCAGATTACAGGCTAAGTTGCAGATCTTCTCTGAACTCAGACTCATCAGGGAATACAGAGATGTGATAGTTTATTACTCAAGCACTGAAGATTTTTTTTTTCTGAGTGAGTTTTTTTTCCCTAAATATTCAAATCACTTTCTTATTCACATACATGTGGACCATGATCAAGTCACCTCTTAACCCTCAACTGCAGTAAGCAAAGAGATTAAATTTTATATCCTTTTCCTCCCATTTAAAAATCTTTCTTGAACCCTTTTGCACAAAGCATGATACAAAAGAGTATTAGCTCTAGAGCAGGTTGTTTTATTCCTGCAGTGGTGGTACTATTGACTTGTACAGAAACAGCATATCCATTCTGCTCATGTGATATTCCCCTGCTTACATATCCTTTGGCACAGTGCAAGGTAGATTCTTTATTGTCCCAAATAGGTATTTGAATAGTGCTACAGTGCACATCAGAGCAGTGTATAATGTAGTCTCTTTTTTCTCAAGAGTCAAGATACAAACCCATGAATTAATCAGGTTTCAATCCCTCTCTTTGTCTTTAATATTGATTGACCATAGACTGTTGCTGGTTTTTAACAATTAAATACTGTTTACAGAATATGAAACAGGTCCATACCTGTACCTTTCAGTTTACTATCTTGATCAAATACTCTGTTCATGCTTCTATTACACAAATGTCTTTAAAGTGAAAATTAAAAAAAAATTATGTTTATACACATATGTAAAATATGTATATTAATAGGTATATCAATACACATTAAATACCTGTAGGAATAACCACTATGAAAAAATTACAACTTTTAGATATCGACAAAATTACAATTTTTAAATGTTAAAAGAATTATTCTAGAAATCTTTATCAACATAGACTTTTTGTGACATAATCCTCCCCCACTCAGTTTTCCTGAAGCACATTTGCCTTTTGACTGTTATCCCTGAGCTTTTCTTGTTTTTCCAGAACAACATTCTTCTCCACAAAGCTGTACTGTGATCATATCTTGCTCATAGGTAGCTGTAGGAATTAATGTTTATACTAGAAACAGTTTTTTAGAGTTACTTCTCTCTAGCGCAAATACAGAATAAGCCTGAGCCAGTGGCAATACTTTGTTTGGCAAAGTAATAGTTTGAGACTTGACAGGTGTTTTGCCACTGGCAGGGAAAGCCCTGTGGTATGTGACCTGAATTTCTCAGTGATAATTCAGATCCTTTCCTCATCCAAAGCAGCTGCTTATCTAGGTCCTTGCCCTGCTTTGGGCATGGCTGCAGACTCCCCAGCAGGAAGTCCCACCACTGAACCAGAGTTACTACATGATTCCCCTTTCTATTTGTCAATAATTACAGCAGATAACATCACACCTGTGCAAAATGCTGGTCCCTTTGGCCTTTCACAAGCTGGTGGTTCACTGAAGGCCTATCTTTTTCCATTTAATTTGAAGAGCACATATTAAAAAAAATAAATTCTAATACATTAATAGATCCAGATTTCTGCCAAACTGAAGATGGTGTCCCAGCACGTTATGACTTTGTAGAATCTGCATGTGATGTTTGCTAGATTCCTTTTTTAATATCAGTGCAAGGGAGACCTATGAAAGAGTTTTCACGTATTATATTGAGAAAATTGTCTATTGGAGTTTGTTGTTCCAAGTCTTCATTAGACACTCAACAGATAATTTAGATTCCGAAAACCGCAAGTGGTCTGCAGCTTTTGAACACAAGATTGCTTTCCCACTTGAGGTACTTGAAAACAGGTTTATGTGAGATAAATATGTAATGAAATCTGCAATGGAAACTGCAATCCCAGAAGATCTTCCTTTAGCTAATGGGATTTATAAATCCTGTTTTCACATGCCACTTTTATACTCTGCATGAGTACAATTTCTGGCTATTTATTTCCAGCCTTTTACATCAGCCATACATTTTCATCACCTTTTTTCTCCCAGTAGAACTTCTTTGTGCTTATTAAGTAGATGCGCCTCATCTATGAGTATAAAGTAAGACAGAAAACAAGTAAATATAATATGAGACTTCTACTGATTTCCATGTTACTTCCATATTCTGCAGATTTTGAGATAGTCTTCTGGGAAGAGAAAATTAATGTGGCTGCTTAGTCTACAAGTAGCGTGAACCTGAAAAGAAGAGTCTCTTAGCTGCTCAAAAGGATGGAAATATCTGCTAGCAAGTCAAACTAAAATGCAAACTCCTGTTAAAACTTAAAAGGAACACCAAGATAGATGACCCAAGCAGCAGAGGGCCTGTGATGGTGAAACCCGGAGAGTAGTGGCCTAAGAATGTGGTTTTTAAGACAATCAGTGAACAGCCAGCCATCATTTTGGCAAGAATTATCCTTCCAGAGTTTAAAAGGGAACATATGTGACTGCTGAAGATCAATAGGTTAAGAGCAGCTGAAAACTTCTGCCTATTGATTACTTGAAGATAAAACCACATTTATATAAGAAAATATGTACAAAACTTGGGCTAAGTGAAGGTGAACACACATCGTCCCTCCAAAGTGATGAGAAGAGCTTAACTATTTTTTTTTCATAAATAAGTAAAATTGCCTGCCTGGGAAGAAAGTTGCAGCATCATTTATGCTGAACTAATTGAGAGAAGTCAAGGTATGAAGGCTCGGGTCCCAGACTAGTACTGAGGACCTGTTGGAGAATGAAAGCACTTTAAGCACACTAAGATGAAGAACCAAGCCTTTACCATCTGCATGTGTCACCTTTTGAGGCAGGAAACAGCAAAGCGTTCATAGTGATCAGGTGAGATTTGGCTGATAGCTGCTAACATTGTTGCAGGGTAAAGCTGGAAGAAGAGACTGGTGGCACCACCTAAAGTAAAAACAAATGAATTATATACATGTTTATATGCTCACATGAGAGCTCGTCCAAGAGTCATGCTAAGGCTGCAAGCCTGCTAAGGCTCAAGAACTCACACACACACTTCATGCAGTGAATCAATCAAAAAGCGTAAAGCCTTATTTTTCAGACCAAACCTTGTATTTATCATCCGTGCCTTTCAGCTACATCATTATATATAATGATTGGATAGCTTAAAACTGTCCACGCTCAGGCCATCTAAGTTTCGCAGTCCATTGGTCTTAATGTTAATTAACTCCTCCTGAAAGCCATGACAGCTTTCTAGAAGAATTTTGGGAGTACCAGCAGATGTTCTTCTTATAGATAAGTTCTTACTCCAAAGTTGCTAACTGCTCTCTTGAAATATGTAAACAGAGATCTGCTTTTCCTGGGAACTGTACAATGGATTGTTCACAGAATATTCACAGAATATCCAATTTTCTGCATTTTGCAACAACCACCCTTTCTCAAGAGTGTGGCCGCACACTTCCTTGCACCTATTGCAAAGCTGGGGGGAAAAAGGGATCTGTATCCAGGGAAGAGACACTCATACTCCTTTTTTGAGTCAGGTGGGCCAATACCAAAGGCATGGAGGTGGCCACTGCTATTTGATACCTCACATGATCCTCCCAGTGTTCAAGGATGCCTCAGGAGAACTTCAGCAATGAGTTTTGGTCAAATTAAGTGGCTAGTTCTGAACACATTGAAAAAAATGGGATTAAACCCAGGAATTTTTGTTCCAGAAATTGTTTCTTTTAAAAGCATATTAAAAAAAACACCACAAAAACCAAAACCAAACCAAAACAAAAACAAACAAAAAAACAAAACAAAACAAAAACTAACCAAAAACCACAAAACAAAACAACAAAAAACACCAAAAGACCCCAAACACTTCAGTTAATTTTAGAAGATTGAATTTTTAACTGTACTAATTTTTGCTAACATGATAAAGAAAAGGATGATTAAGACCTCCCCCTCACAATAGTTTCACCTTTTGTACCAAACAGTCTTGTCAGAAGTTCACAAACTTGAACTTTTCCCTTCAGATTAAAGTACTTCTTTCTCTTCCTTTTCTACTTGGTCACCAAACCAGGAGGAAGAAGTCCAATTCGTTAGCAATCCCACCCAGATAGCAGGCAGCAGAGAATAATCCATTGTGTGAGAGACTGCCTTTTGTGATGCTGACTGTACAGAGGAGGCAAGTGATGAATTGACAAAGCAAACCTACATGCAACTCTTCCTTGTCTCTTCCCCTAGTGCTTCTGTTGATCAAGTCCTGATCCTCAAATCATATGATTTCTCACACTGAAAGCAGTTTCCAAAATACTGTTTACCTGTTGCTTCTGTTGCATCATTTTTATACGCAGCCTTTCTTTTAACCACCAGGCCAAATACATAGCATATTGATTGGCATTGGCAGGGCAGACGCTGTTTGTGTTCTAGGGTCAGTGTTATAAATTTAAGATGGACCATCTCCGGACATATGAGCCATTAACCTTTGGAGAGAATTTCTACTGAACATGCCTGAGACAAATCTCTTTTCTCCTTCCCTTTTCTTGGATTATGAGTAAAATAAAACACAGCCTATGACATTAATGGTCTTGTAATATTGGTTGAGCTATTTGGATGCTAGGAGACATTGCAACTGAGGTCATTTGTTCAAACAATGTATTGGATTACAAGTTTCTTTTTGTTTTTTGTTTTACTTTTCCCTGTGGGACCCATTTTTACACTGAATGAAATCGGAGTTTGCTTAATACAGCTATTCAGTGTTTTATCTCACCTTCATGGTCTTGTCAAGACACACAGTACCTGTGTTCCTTTTCATGACAGGAAATGTGTGGCTTCTCCTGTTCTTTTCTGCGCACTCACACTGTAATGTCTGAATACATAATAGATAGGTGTACATTTACTGCCACAGCAGCCTGGCAGGATCAGCTTTAGGTGGAATTTCTCCTTTAAGATCACTTATATTATACAAACTTGTAACACACTATAATTATATAGATCTATAACAGATGTGCTGGGGATATGGTTCAGAGACTGAAAATGGTTCATGGCTTAAACATTATTAAGATCACCAAAGCCCCCTTCCGGCTCAGTATGCCTTCCGAATTTCAAGCAATTGTAATGCGAGTTAAACCTTCTGACAGGAACCTGAGATAAGATAAAGGTGATACTATTGTATAATCATCTCAGGTTTAAGGAGATGTAAACAAGGCTGGCAGGAGGCCACAGCCAACAGACTCCTTCCCACAATCTCCCACCCCAGTGAGAGACTGGGCTGTTAATGCTATTGGATCAATCAGCCGAGTCCTTTGCTAACCATGTGCAGAATGGCTGCCCAGGTGCTGAGTGTGTGCATGCCCAACACCTCGGGGTACAAGCTGGGTGTTAAATAAGATAAGGAAAGAGACAAATCCCACGAGGTGGGGTAGTGTTTATTTTTCCTTATACAAACGACTCAGCTGTGATAACTCCCCTTCAGGGAAGAACCAAGACATTCATATGGTGCCTGGAAGTATTCATCTCTGCTGATGGACCGTAATGGACTCATTGCACTGTCATAATAGGCAGCTGCAAGGTCTTTGAAGGTGTCAAAGGTGTCATGACAGTGTCCTGCGATCCAGTATTGCATCATCCATTGTAAAACTACCCGCCCCAGGGAAGGTACTAGGACCCTGAGCATATATAACTCATGAAATCTCTGAATTTTGTGGACTCTCTCCACCCGTGATGGATCAAGACCATCACTTCAACCAATAGACATTGAAATTGCAACTATCAAGTCTTGTTACGGGATCCAGCAGGTGGTGACTACATAGCTTTCTACTTTTTTTTTTAGATAATAACAACTAAAACTGCTAAATATCTGTTTTTGTCTGCAACCAAAGTTGTTCTAAAATAAGCCATACATATATATATTTAGACACACCAATCATCCAGTGTTGTTTCACTCTGATCCACCCCAAGGGATCTATCAACAAGAACCTGGGTTATGCTCGCCTTCGAGGGTAGGCTGTAACACTTGATGACACTTGAACTAATTCAGATATTCTTGGCAAATTACTAGTGCTGTGAGAGCCACAAGGATTGCAGTATTTGCACTGTGCAAGAAAGTCCCATCCCTCATAGCCCAGTGCCACAACATATAGGCATGATCTCTAGCTTTGAAGTCCAGTTCCTAGCAATTTGAAAGTGGTGTGTTTGAGTGCTTATGTCTTACATCAGTAAAAAAAAAGGGGGTATAAATTACAGGATTCGTCTGCACAGCAAATGAGGTGTGTCACCTTCTGTACAAACAAGCTACTACAGCTCATGCCATGGATGGAGACTCAAGTAGGCTTTGCAATATGTCACCCAGGGAAGGAGCCAGGTGATGGTGGATGCTCACTAGTTACAGTGCCATGCACTATAATGCCATGCATTTTTATTTATGGTTCTGTTTGTGGCTTTCAGAAGCAAATACACGACACTTACTAAGTGATTATCCATGGTGATTCTAAAATGAGGCCACTCATTGTCTGTTCCCAAGAGCTGTCAGTCTCAAAGCAGTGATTCATGGGGGAGCTCAGTGCATAGACATAGCCTTCTTGCCTGATGTCAGCATCTCATTGTGAGACAGCTCCCTCTCACAGAGGCTTAGAACACGGAGTTTGCAATGTTGGACCCTCAAAACCGTGTCCTCTCATGAAGAAAAGCAACAGAATTCATGCATTTTTCTTACATGAGCTGTCACTAGCAGCAGTAAATGGTAGAAAATTAAAGTCTCTCCATGCGACTTACCAAAGTTTAAATCAATGCCCCTTTTCTATGTGCCTTAGTTCTTTGTGGCCCCTTCTGGCATGTTCCCTATCTTTAGTCTTCCTTCCCTTGGTGCCCCCTTCTTCCTTCTCCATGCCCTCACTTGTCTCCTGCTTCCCTCAGCTTGCAAGTCGGGTTTTCAAAAGTTCCTCCTCCACCATCTGTTCCCACAGGACTTTGGTCAGCTCTGCCAACCCTTTGTGCAACACTTGTGCTCAAACACATTAGAAAGTAAATCAGCATTTCAGGTTGGTACAGACTTGGGCAAAAAGTCCAGAGAGGGTGGCTTCTCTTTACCTGTGCTCAAGATCAAAAATCAAACCAATTGATTCTTCTGTGAAGAGCACCCAAGAGCCTTGGCAATCTCTATGCTGAGAGAGATAAAATTAGTCCCACTCCAAACACAGGGCACAGAAAGCAAATAGCCTATTGTAACCATACTATGTGCATCTCGCTTCCTTCCCTTGTCACAGTAGTCAAGAGGGTGTCCTTGAATGTCAGGCTGGACAGGGCTGGAGGATAGACTGAACACCACCTTAACATCAGTGTTCCTAAGAATTTTCCTAACCTGCACCCAAACTTGTTTATTTATTTTGGTTTTAATGAAGATTTAGTGCAAGAAAAAGTGATTAGAAATAGTTCTTGCAGTTAATGCAGAACATTGGTCTAAGCCTGTTTGCACTCTTCTGCCACATCACTCTTTGTAGCAGCCCTTGGCTGAGCATAGCAATGAGAACAACGTCCAGCTCCAGCCACACCTTGGTGTTCTGCCTGTACCCTGTCCGACTTGTTTTCCTTCAATTAATACACTGCTCAGGGAAGGTAGAGGGACTTGCCAAAACTGGGCACTTTCTGGAGTTGTTTCCCTCAGTAAGGGAGTACACAGGAGCTTGTATCAGTCTGTCTTGCCTGTGCCCTTGTTCTCTTTCCACTTTATTCCCTGTCAAGTACCTTCCCTGGTTAGCAGACCAGAAACTAAACTTCAGCAATATCCAGAACTTCTGGGAGTGTAGTCTCTAATTGAACAAGTGCATCACTTTGTTAATTCCCCCACAAAGAAAGTTTGGGAGAGAAAAAACCTATGAGATGGAAAAAGAAATTGATGTGTTTGCAACTGATAGCCAGCTAAGGATAAACTCAGAAGCAAGAGCTCTGGCAGGCTGCAGTCATGCAGTGTGATCTTTTCCCAGTCCAGTCACATGAAAGGCAGTTTGACAAACCAACCAAACAAAAGCTGCAGTTCTGCATGTCTCGGGCAATTCCATCAGTGAAGTTTGGTGCGATTAAAAAACAACAACAACCAAACGAACAAACAAAAAACAAAAACACAACAAAAACCAACCAACCAAACAAACAAACAAAACAAAAAACAAAACAAAACAAAAACCAACAAACCAACAACAAAACCAAACTAAAACCCTCAGTCTTCTGCAGTGCAAGGTGTAACCCAGGACGTCCTGGTCTTGTGGGCAGAGGGGAGAGTTCTACCAACATCATGGCCTCCTGGAAGCCATAGCTGCCCTCAGCTGGGGCCATGTGAGGTGGAGGCAGAGCATGAGCCTCCCTTAAGGGAAACATAGCAAAGAGGGGCCACAGGCAGGTGGAGGCCTATAATTGCAACTACAGGTGCCCAAACCCTAATTCCATGCAAAGCCCCTCCAAAAAGGCTCAAACCCCTATTTCATGTGGTCTTTTTCATTGTGCCCTCTGTTGGACCCCCAGGAACAGCACCACAGCCTGGGCTTGCTTCTTTGCCTTGAGAGGACACTCTCAGCCATCATGTTGTGACAAAACACCTTGGACCAAGACATATACAATTTCTCCAGGAAAGAAGAGAAGGGTCCTGTCTGCTGCTCATGTCTGTCTGGGGAGCTCAGGTTCAGTGCCTGCCTCCACAACTGTAGTTCCTACCTCCTACCTGACTGTGGGGTCAAGCAGAGCCTCAGCATGTGTTCATATGCTCCACAGGCCACTGTATGGGTGAGGTTTACAGACCAGCTGACACTCAGCTTGGTTGGGTTTTTTGTTTCTTTGTACCCTCCTATGCATCAGCCCTAGACAATCATCTTTTCACAAGCTCTGCACAAGTATCATGGTTTCTCATGTCCTACTTTTACAGGTTACCAGCCAGCAGGAAAGGCATTTGAATTGTTGCATGCAGCAAAGACATTTGCTATGTGAAATTTCACTCAAACCAATAGAGTCAAGCACCAGCCTTAGGAGGAGATCAGAGGTCATATAATTACAAGTTGTGCTTTAGGGCATCAGCATATTCCTCCACCTCCCCACAGGCTTGAGAGGACGCTCCATTCAAAAAATCACTCCCAAATAAGCACAGTAGGGACATGCCAGGCTTTCAGTCTCTGACAGCCTACAATTTACTGAAGGTTGCTTCATTTTTTTGGAACTTCATGAGCATTCATCCCTAACCTCTGACACCCCACAGCAGTCAGCTGTTTGGCATTCACTTGTCATCACAACTGGGTGATTTCTTCTCCTGAGAAATGTCTGGAGCAGCTGAGTTTGTAAAAGTGCCAGAGACTAACCATGCAGGCACTTCTGCAGGCCAGTGGGCTTTAAAGCAGCCATTCAGTTGGTGAACTGGGTGGGGACGGAGGAAAGAAGTGCCCAAGGGTCTCCAGAATGGGATGGTTCAGTTGGAGGTGGTCAGAGAAGAGGGCAGGAGTGAAAAAAAGATTGGGATGAGAAAGGAGTGTGCAGTCAAGGGGAAAGTAAGGAGGACTTATGGCAGTTATGGATTTATGACAGCTGGGATTTTATGAAGCCTTTCAAAGGGTGACATACTTTTTGGGCATTTTGAGTCTTTTCCATGGCTGTATGATAAGAGAAATGCAGCTGCAAGATGGCATATGGCTCAGATAAGAGGAGGGTAATAAACATATGGATGAGGTTTAAACCCAGCTAGATCAAAGGAATATATTTGGCTATTCTCATAGTAAGAGCTTTATCCTTGCCTTGCTATTTCCCCTCAGACAGGAAAGTCATCCTTTAGTCCCAGTGCAGTTTAGCCTTTTTCTTTAGGTCTCCAAACAGCGCCTGTGAGAGTCTAAAAAGAAAACTGATCTCCTAGATTACATTTGCTCCCAGCACAGCCCTCTGATTTCTTCCTAGTCTCAGCTTCTCACTCCTTAGCATCACCCTCAGTTTTAGAGGGTCACCCACCCAGCGGCCGTTACAGCCCCTCACCAGTCCCCACACACCCAGTCTGGCCCTGAGCTGAGGGAAGGTGCAGCAGACAGGAGACACATGCTTGGTCTTACCTTATTCCAGGAGCAATGCCAGAGCTGTTGCATATACATGGATGCACTGACCTAGATAGATTGCCTGCAAGGCTACTCACACCTCCTGCACCCGCCAGCACCGATGAGACCCACCATCACTCTCTGCTGCAAGCTAAAGCTGCTGGGACTTTTTTTACCACATGTTTATTCTCTGCCCATTGCTAAGATTTTTGTGATACTCCTTTTTATCCAGTCACAGCCTGACCCTCTGAAGAGGAGTAGCTCTCACCCTATAAACTGCAGGCATCTCCCCACCCTGTCACTGATTGCCATTACCTACCTCAGCTGCCTGGTCTCAGATAAAATTTCCTTAGTCTGAACCCCAGAGGAAACACTTCTTCCTTAAGGAGCTCTGCAGACCGCTCTGACTGTTCACTCACATTAATCCAATAAAGTTAGCAAACATGTTTAGCTAAAAGAAAATTACAACATCTTAAATAAAGTGTTGAGTGTGATTTGGGGGCAGGGTTTTGTCTACTGAGGAATATTAATTTCCCCTTTAAGATAATATCTACTTTATCTGTTGCAGAAATATACAGCTTTGTTTACTCTCCACTGGCATTTGCCCAACAGACAATATGGCCTAGTTTTGAAAACACATCAGACCACACAAAAGAGCTTCCAGACTCTTACTGAACTGATGATTCCTTTTTTATTGTCATTTTCCTTATCTTAGGATCCAGTCTGTTGTGTTCAATTATTTTGAAATGAACTGCTGCATCTTATCTTTATTAGACTATTTTATCCTCTGTTCAGTCTTGTATCTCTTCCTTATTCACAACATTAGAAGTAAAGAATTGTGATTCTTCTTATTTGATTATTGGTGTTTTACCTTATTGCTTCTTAAATTGGGGAAACTTTTTATAAATACAGATTTATATCCTGCTTCCCTTTGTATTCTGGTTCTCTGGTGTGAGTGTTCTCCCTAGCTGCTCAGCTCTTTCCAGAACACTTTTCTCATATGCTGGATGATGTAATGCCATGTCCTTCAGTTCACCTGAAACATACCAGCTATGTGATGGTGGAGAAGAAAGACTCTTAGAGACTAGAATAGGTGATAAATAAACCCACCTGTTCTGTCTGAATTATGCCATTTCTTCTGCTTCATTAACCACAGGTGAAATATCCTGATTACTGTGCCCCTTTCCACCAGCCCAAACACCATGGTCCTTTCCTGTACACACCAGTTTTCTTTATTTTAATTTTAGTCTTTTGTTCACAAAAATCAAGATATGACCTACACAATCTAGCCTCAACATAGCATGGGCAATGTGTAGATAAATTACTAGGTAGCTACATTTCTTTTGGTTCAGCACAACACATGCATCAAGTCATCAATGAAATACAAATTTGGAAAGGTGATGATTGAGTGAAATAGGTTTTTAGCATTTTCTTTATCACAGGCAGAATGTAATGAAGTAGCTCTACACCACAACACCCAAACAGTCAGGTTGTAATCTGCAAGTATGTCTCTCAGGAGCCATTTATTTAATATTTTATCATATTAGGCTTAAAATTAAGAAGCACTCTGTACAGAATTGCAATCACATGAATCTGCAAATACAATAGGGCAGGATATGCACACACAGAGTAGAAGTGGATCAAGTATACGGACTAGTAAGGATGCGACACTGGGCAGAAAGCTTCTCTGATACGGACATGGACAACATTAGAAGAGGCCCAAAGAGTGGTGTACAGCACCCCGCAGAGCAATCAGAGCTCCACACCAGAGAAGCAGAACAGTAACTGGCATCAGAGCAGAAGCTGAAATGAAAGCTGACAGTGGAACAAATGTTGGTCGGTAAAACACAGGCTGATTATATACCGGTTAGCATTGATTTGGATGCCAAGAATAACAGCAGGCACTGGAACAGAGTAGGGGAGTGTGAGGCACTGAGAAAGAGCTCAGCACAACAGAGCAGGAGATGATTAAACAAACAAACAAACCCTCACCCCCAGGAGAAAATTATTAAAGCAGCGTGAACACAGAGCTGCAGCAACCTTCTATGGGAAGCAAATATCTGCAGCAAGCCAGCAGACTGGGAAATCCAGCAAATGACAACTTTACATTATTGGGAGAAATAAATTGGAGTGAGCTGTTAGCCAGTCTATGTTTGACTGTTCTGAGAAAACTGGCATAAGCACTTTTATTAATGACCATGGCAGAAAGATGAACCAGCATGGAAGGTTTGACTTCTGGACCCTCTGCAACCCAGCCTGCCACATGGGAAGGCACACAGCCACTGGCCAACCCTGGCCCCAGCCAGCATGCCTTCTCACAGGCAAGGGAAGGTGAGACATAGTTATCCACACTACTCTTGTGCAGAGAGTCTCATTTAACTCTTGAGCACTTGGAGACCTGTTGGAAACTGTTGTGCAAACAAAAGGCACTTTTCTCCTGAGCAGTGGCGTATTCAGGGTCTCTGTAGCCATGTCTTACTGGGAGAAAGGGGATGACATCAAGAAGAAACACCCATTAGGTTAAATCATGTTAGGTCTTGCATTTCATGATATATAAAGCCAGTGATTTTTTTCAAGCACAAATGGCAAGGTTTTCTTGTCTCCTTTGTTACATTTTATTAATGAGCATGGGTAAAGTTAGGAAGCTGGCAAAACCCATCATGCTAGCTGAAAAGACAAAATGTGATCATAGAAACAGCTGATTAGAATGTGCAAATGCATACAGATGGGGAGTGCTGCCAAAAAGGTTATTCCAGTCAATAGATTGCTCAGCTAATCAGATTGGTTGGCTTCATCTCTACAGGAGAGATGGCTTTAATACATAACCCAAAGCTAATATAAAGCCCAAGTCTCTATCTGTTTTGAGTTTGTCCTTCTAGATGACATTTAGCCAGCACCTCCAAGCGTGTCACAAATTACTACCTATAATCCATTTAGCTGGGCTTGAGGTTACACAGTATCATATAGAAGAAAAGCTGTTAATGCCACAGTTCGTGCATAACATTGAACTTTGGATGCAAAATAGCACAAACGTAAATTAAAATTGCTAAATTCCCTTGGGAATGTGCACCGTGGCTGCTCTTAGAGGTGACAATATGAATAGAATATAACCAGGAGGGGAACAAAAATTCACATCCCATCTCACTGCCAGTTCTTTCTTCCTCATAGTCCCTCAGAGACCAGCTTGTCATTACAGAGACGAATTTGGGCTCTTGGAATTGAGGGATAAGCCCCAGGTCTCATACATGGTTCTGATCCTTGGATAAACTGAATGTGTCAATGCTTTCATCTGTGGTAAAATAGTACCACAAATATGAAGAGGGCAGAACCTTGTTGCATTTCTAGACTGTGATAGAGCCATGATCTACCAAGCAGAAAGGTTTATAAAGTCAATAAACAAGATAAACTGGGTT
Source organism: Formicarius rufipectus (assembly GCA_013399695.1). Taxonomy (NCBI): domain Eukaryota; kingdom Metazoa; phylum Chordata; class Aves; order Passeriformes; family Formicariidae; genus Formicarius; species Formicarius rufipectus. The sequence goes on from VXAU01006141.1 coordinate 1,326,226, forward strand.
CCTTTTGAGAGGTAGAAATGGGAGCGTAATTCCTTGTAGTAGTCAACACATGGGGTTTCTACTGATTTTATATCCCACGCCTAACAGGATGTGAGGTTAAATAATGAGATGTGATCAAATTGCCAGATTGACCACATGACGTCTGGGAATGTCTCACAGAGCTGCCAACTTGATAGCATTAGGACACCATCATGTTGCTGATGCAACATCTCTAAAAACATTTAAAAATAATTGTATATAATAATTGAATGCTTGTATTGCATTCCAGAAGAGTAGTACCTCCTGGATTACAGAATAACTGCAAAGTATGGTAGGGATAAAAAGGTTAAAAGATAGCAGAAGCAAGTGGGTCCATTGGCTATCCCTCTTGGTCAGTTTGGTGCCCGCACATCCCTTTGTTTCTTGGAATGCAGCAAAATTGCCTTCCTGGGATCATTGCTGCTTTTCATTTATTCCTGCTTCTATCCAGCTTTCTTCTATCCATTCCTTTCTTCTATTCCAGCTACTATCTCTGGAAGTTTCACCCAGACTTACATTTTGCAGCTGGGAATAAAGTCCTGGGTAAGCATTTGCCCGGGGATTCTATTTTTGTTCAAGCATTCAGTATCAGCCCTGTCCTCATATAGATCGATACATTACTCTGTTTAGTCACCAAATTCACATCTAAGGGCATTCAGGACTAAAACCTTTCAAAAAACTATTGTCATGTTGAGATTGTCTTATGTTTCAATGCATGACTTGCAAAGAAAAATCTTCAACCCTTATTAGCCTCCTCTCAATGAGAAGATTGAGGTAGCAGTACTTGCACCATCAAAATTATCAGTAGTTTGGCAGATACGGGGTTTGGATTCTTTAGAGGTGGGGCCTCAGTGCTTTACTCACCTTGGTAGGTTGGCATTAGGTCTTTTGCCTCCCCTCTAATAGGAAATTGCAGCTTCAGTTGTATTTTAATCACAACCAGACTTCACTAAGAGAGTCATAGCACAAGGTCCTGAGTGCACACCACAGGGCTACTGGCTATCACAAGGGGATGCTACAGCCCTATAGCAGCTCTGATCAATGTAAGATCTTTTTGGAGCTGTAGTCTGAAGTTAATAAAAATACACCTCTCCTCTCTGTGCAATGCCCTCCCTGCAAGGTGCTTCACTCCTTACGATGAGTACATTTATACATTCAGATGCGTGTTCAGCACTTTGTTGATGCCTCAGGCATTGCCAGGAGGGCAGGAAGGTTGTTGAGATACCCCTACTGCTTAAAATCAGTGTTCTGAGATTGTCTGAAGTGAATGTGCAATTGACACTTTAGGCAGGTCTGCCCATGTTTCTCTGAGCTCTGACAACCTGTCACATCCTGAGGGTCAACACAAGAAGCAAACAGCTTCCACCCAGGAGGTTGGACAGATAGCCTAGGAGAGGTTTACAAAGCTCCTGGCTATTGCAGGGTGCAGCAGATCATGTTAAAAATCAGTGTCTCTTTCAGACACTTAGGACTATGAAGGGCAGAGAGGACTTGGTGCTGTCACAGCCTCTGCTGTCCCCATGCAACTCCCCCAGGTTAGCAGGGCTAGGGACAAATACCAGCTGTGCCCTATGAGGGCTGGATGAGGACAGGGATGCAGGGAAATCTGAGGGTTCCCATAAAGTTGGAAGGCATGGTGGTGGGAGCAATGATGGCTAATGCCATTTTCCCTTTTTACTCCCAGGCCCAGTCCCTCTGCAGAGTTACTACTCCGAGTACTGGCAGCAATACGGCACCCCGGTTTCAGTGCTGCACTGAAAAACACATGTTGAAAAACTGAACCAAGAATTTTGTCAGGATGTCCATGTTCAGAAGAGCTCAGCATGTTTTAGTCTCTAAAGAGGACACTGAGGAATGCTCATCTACTCAGGGCAAGCTAATGTAATGTGATCTGTCACCTAGAAGACAAAAATATAACAAAGTCCTATAGAAATGCTGGTTTTGGAACAATTAATTAGAAATTGTGCAGCTAACCAAAGGAAATGGGAAATTTTTGACAGGAAAAGTAATTAGCATCAGGGGCAGTGGATGAAAGCTGGGACAAAGCTTCTGTCAGACCTGGAAATCTGATCTGTTCTAAGACAGCTACTGCAAATACATCTTGGTTCCTGTAAGATGTCAGGGAAGAACATCACAAGGGTCATTTCTGCCTTTAAAATGCTGAAATGCACCTTTTCCCTCCATACTTCCTGATTGTAACAGATTGACCAGTTCGTACTTTTCTGTGTCTCTTTGCAACGTACATCAAAGCCTTGCACAGCTCAGTGTGGAAAATGAAAAGTAACTTCCAAAAAGCAACACCCCCTCTTGGATAATCCTTCTATCAAATTATTTTACTCCATCCTCCACACTGCCTTGGTGCAGGCCCTTCCCCAGGGGCTGGAGCAGGCTGATTTGCCACTCACCACTCCAAGTACTCAACATGTACCCCCTTCACTGGCCATCTTTGCTGTTTGCTTTTGGCATCAGGGCAGCTGTGGCCCATCCTCTTGTGTCCCATGAAGGCTGCTCCGCCCTTGCCACTCCATCTTCTCAAGGCTTGGGATGTTGCTTACAAGCTTTCCTGGGGCAAAAACTACCTGCCTCCATGCTCCATGTGGGTCAGGAAAGCCAGGGGGCTTTCTCAGCTCTCAGCAGGGGTCAGCTCCCGGGAAGGAGAGGTATGATCAAACAATCTTTCCTATTGATTTTTCTGTTCACTGAACATGCAGTAGGAATTTGAGTTAGATCAAGTGTGGATTTTAAGTTTTGCTTACTACATTTCAAACACAGCCTAACTTCCCCAGGCAAATAGCAGTTATCTGTAAAGGTTGTCCATTCAACATTTGAGGGACTTTGTCCTAAATGTAGTGATGCACTTTGTAACTGGGCATCAATATTTTTTGCATATCTGTTCAGAAAGCATTCCTCAAATCGCAGCTGGCAATCACTACAAAAATTCAGCAGATCTTTGCCCATAATCAGGAAACCAGCCCAGGAGTGCAGAATTAGGATTTACTAATTCCTATCTAAACCAATACTACAGTTTGCCATATTCTATTTATGCAAGTATGCCAATTAATTTTTGCCCATCTGTGGCTGAGATGGAAGCTTTACAGTTGAAACATAAAATGGCATTGCAGGCCAGAATAAAATCAGTCTAATGCTTATAAACAAAGCAGCAATGCACTTAAAAAGAAAAATATTTAATTCTTTCAGATGAACTATTAGTTTTTATAGTTGTTACATTAGTAGCAGCATGAACCTTGGGTCACATACAGAGTACAGACAAGTGAATCATACAGTCCTTATATGCCAGACATTGGAATTGGATTCAGAAATAAAGTGGTATTCTTAGTGGTGACTGCAGCTAAAGTTAGGTGGTAGGGCCTTTCACAGAGACTGCCTGTCCCCTCACCTAGTCCCATCATCACTCCTTCTTAGGGCAGAAGGTAAAGTCCCTTCTACTCTTTTAATCTCACCTTGCTGCCTATTGAAATTGCCCAGCTAGGTATGACTGTTTAAGGAGAGCAAGAGAATATCATGAGCCACATTCTTAAATGGGGAAGATAAACTCAGAAGGTTCAAAGTGTCAACCAGTCTCAAAAAATTAGGCATAGAGAAAAGAAGTTGCAGCTTTATGTGCTGGTCTAGGTACCTGCATATATGTATTATACATAGAAGACTGCAAGACCTCTGGGATTAGCACTAAATGAATTTGTGGAGTTTTGAGCTTCACAGAAGAGCATGTTTCTCACTTTTTAACGTAAAGAGATCACTCTTCATTCAGCCTGGACACTAAAAAAGGAAGGCAGACCCAGGGCCAGGGTCTTGAGCTGTGACACTGACCTACACTCCTGCTCATGGGTCTGAACACTCAGTACACTTAAAAAGGAAAACTTACTATAACAAGCACAACTTGTTCAGGGGGCTTCAACTTGAGCTTCAAGGGGCTCATGAACTTTCTGCACTGGGGAAATCATTTTCCTGATTCCTAGGATATATGGTGCAACTGTAGTAACAGAGAGCTGCAAACCACAGACAAATGGTGAAAAAGCTAGTTCAACTAAACTCCATTTCAGATGACTTTTGGCAATGTCCTTGCTCTTCCTTCCTCTAACTCCTAGTGACAGGCAGTGAAGCCTGGCGAAAACTGCATGGTCACTTAGCAGTTTGCCAGGATGATTTTTTCCTGACATTGGCTGTCAGCCTGTGCACCTGCTCCCAGCCACACTGTCCTTCCTCATTATCTAAATCTGTCATTTGGCCCCAAGTGACACATATGAAGTCCTCTCCTTATCAGGTAAGGCAATTGTTCTTACAAACCTGTATCATCACCAGCAAAATAACCGCATCACAGCCCTCATAATCATTGGCAATGTGATGATCTTTGAAGATAATTGTGATAAGTAATCTGTGATAAAACGCATGTAGAATGGTACCTCAGGAAAGGATGAGACTAACACTGTAGGCATTAAAACTGACACACATCAAGTACCTAATATGCATTAAGCAAGCATGGTGCTTTGCAGAGATAGTCTCCAGGATTTCAAAAATTACTGTTTCTGTTTGGAGAAGCAACATGAAGATACATACTTTACATACTGGGGGGTTTTTTTGGGTGTTGTCATTGTTGTTTTGTTTTTCGCGGGGGGGNTCTATGAGCTTTTTGATACCTGCTACAATAATGACAGTTGCTTGTGAAGAGAAGAGAAACTCCATTCTTTTGTACTGGTGCACATCTGGAATAACACTGCTCCTTGTTATAGTAATTTTGTTTTGCTTCAGCAGAAAGTAGAATCCAGAAGAATGAATAATAATGGAATAACGTTACGGCAATAGTATTTTTAGCAATTTATGGTTCATCTCTGTACATTTCTGACCACTATTTACAAAGCAGATTATAATGTGGAGATGCAAGATTTGGTAATAGCAAAGGGGTTCCATGCAAGTTCCCATCTACCCGGAGGAAAGCACTGTCCAAGTTACTGGGCAGAAAAGGCCTTCCACTGCCTTTCTTTTTTCAAGGGCTCATCCTATTCAGACACCTGCTTACTGAGAAGTACTTAACTCAAAACTGCTTTGTGGGAAGTAACAGGTAATCTCCATTTGATTCTGTACAGGATAGTCTGTTACTGACCAAAGCAGAGAGGATGCACAGCAGTGTAGCATGGCATCCACACACCATACCTACATTGACTGTCCATGTCTCCTAGATACTGTCAGAGATCCAGAGCTGCACACTGCTGGGAGTTAGGATAATATTCTGGGGAACTGTTGCTACACACCTGTCCTCTCCTTACACAAGTTCGGATGTCAACTCCCAGCCATTGCCAGAGATAAAATACTGTGCTAGACAAACATTTAATATAATTCAGAACTGCAGGTCTTATGAAATTACTCTGACGTAAGCACCCAACTAGGGAACTTCTGTAGTGCTGGCATTAAAGCTGCAAACAACTCCAGTCTCTGAAGTTGCCTACTTGGAAAATAACTAATTTCAACCTCCAGCAAATCTTCAGCATCCACATGAGGTGCCACTGGTGAACCCTGGAAGAAACTCTTAGGGAAGAGGACGTGTTCTCTAAGGGACAACATTACTGTCACTCGGCTCCAAAATCAAAACTCAAGCGGGTTTTACCATTTCCTTTCCTTCAACACAAGGAATGGCTTGTCAGTTCTTTCCCTTGGAAGAACCATAAAACATGTTTATATTTAATGATTGAAGAACAAAGAAAAGATGGCAAATGTCAGTTATAATACAGGAATAAAGCCATTAATAGGACAATGTCTGGATCAGTTGAAGACAGGAGAGTGAGGATAGGACCCAGGCAATTCTTTTATGTGTACAAGTAATTTGCTTCCATTTCTAACTCTCTCTTGCAACTTTTGTTTCACCACCAGTGCATTATGACCCACGCTCTCTGTTTGGGGTTACATGCATCCACTTCACAGTTTACCTCAAGGAAAGAGGTGCATTTTATACTAGATTATCTTGCATGAGAATCTTTCTCCTTCTTATCTGGATTCCAGTTTTAACTCTTCTGATCTTATGTGTTGCCTTCACCCAAAGATGTAAAAGCTGTCGAAAATGAATGCCATTATTTTCATCAGTGGTACTGATAACCTGCAATGACAGTTTTTCAGTTTTCCTCAAATACTGGAGCAGTTAGGTCATAAGGACATGATAAATGCTATATCGCTATTTTTTATTTGCTACAATCAGTTAGTATCTGAAACAAAACTAAACACACTTTGGACTGCTTTTTGTAATACTAAGAACCAGCACAATACTAAGCCACAATTAATATCAAGGTTACCTAACACCCTCTGGAATTAATAGTCCCTTCTTGAGCTGATGCAGGCTAACCAAATGAGGCATAAATGCAGACAGGATTTTTGCAACGCATGTGCACACACACACACACCACTAAAGAAAATACTCCCATTTAATTGTGCAGGCAGGCAAAAGCCAGACTTTTTATTTAAAATAAGAAATACTCACCTACATCACAGTATACTGCTTAGTTTATCACTTCTGCTTTGAATTTTGTGCTTTCTTTTCACGTGTCTACATTTTGCAATTGTGTACACGCTGCAAAATTAACTTTGTATATAATTTAACATCTGTGTGTATCCTTTAGACCTTAACAGTACATGGAAATTAAAATAAATCTTCAATTTTAAGGTACTGAAAACAATCAAAATTCCACTGGGAAAAAAAAAAACAACAAAAAAAACAAACAGTATAAATGCTTCTTGTAGTACAGTACTCTTAATTTTATGTCAGTGGCATTTTAATGCCATAGTTTTCAATTATTGACTGTATAAAGAGAAGACCACGGAAAAAATATGCCATTCCTAAATGTGTTAAACTCTGATGATTTATGATATATGTACAGTATATAAATATATTTATGTATATATGTACATATATATTGTTTAACATTCATTATAAATAGAACTGTATTAACTTAAGCAGTATAAAAATAGCCACTTTCCTGGGAACATGCAAAAACAATATGCTCTCACCTAATCTATTAAACTCAAACCAACCAAAACCTTTAGCTCTGATTTTCTATAAATATAAATTTTAATTGAAGACTTTCAGCTGATTCAACCTTAGAGTAAGTTTTTTCCAGTAAAGATATAAAAATCTGTTTGATGCTAGCTATAATTAAGCTCAAACACAGTATATTCTGGGTTATTTCAAGTATTTTTCCCCACGTGCGCTAAATCTAGACACACTGCATTTTTGTTTTCTTTTACAGTAAAATATTATTCAGCTCTAAACACTAAAAGCCAAATTACAGGCAATCTGGCATGCTTGCACTGCAGGAAAAAGGCTCTCCTCTACACTATTCCTATGTGGGAGGCTGTCCTAATATGGCTATTTGTCCTACCAGATCTTTTGTTCATTGCAAAGCATTTTCAAGATTCCCATACCAGAAGATTCTTAAGGCCAGAAGAGAAAGTTCTACAACCCATAAGTCTCATCTCATGCTCACTGAAATTCACTCTGGGGTCCCTGCATTCAGCACAGTGACTGGGAGCTGGACTACAACACCTCTCCTGTTACAAAGAGGCTCCAGCTTCAGAGTTTGAGCAAGATCTTGACTTTTTAGTGACTTTTCCCAAGGGGAAAAAATTTCGGTTCCATCTGAACCAAATGTGACATTTTTCCTTTTTTCTTGCCATATGAAAAACTGAAAAATTGTTTAGCCCTGAAACATTCCCTTCTCCTCCTAAGTGCTCTGAGTACTAGCTAGAAAAGCAAAAGAAGAAATAGAAGCTATGTTCAAAAGTGATCCTATTTCTGTTCTTCCAAGTACCTACCAGCTCAGCAGAGAGCACACACCGGGTTGAACGGTGGAAGGAACAGCACTGAGTCCTTCTGCTCAACAGATTTCAAGCATTATTAGAAGAATGCCATAAGTACATGTCAGCTGTGGCATATCCTGACTCTCTTCCATTCCATGTAGCTAAAAAAACTACTCTTGCCAATTTCAGAGGACTGAACTGTTGCTGCCTCCCTTCCCTATAACTCCCTCTTACCCAAATCTTTGAATTGCTTTTGCTAACTCTCAGAAAAGTATTTCATACAGAAAACAAACAGCATGGAAGACTCAAGGCACACTCTCTTCAGGACAATGTTTTTTTTTTGATGATTAAAGGACCTTTTAAGGAAGTAGGAAATATAAATGTGAATGGCATGGGGAAAGGAGGGACTGCACTCTTGCTTTTTCACTCCTAGAATTATTATTTGCCCATGCAAATCACTGGGTAGTAGAAGGATGATCTAGATATTCCACCCTTCAGCACATCTATTGCCCTGAAAATGTTTTCCAGATTAAGATGCTAGCTAATGCATTAAATCTGTGACTATACTTCTGAGAATCAAAAGTGCACATCCCAAAATTGCTGTCACCTAGCTGCAAGATGAGGCATGCAACTCTATGGGTTTGATGTCAGTGAAGGCCTACTCTCCTCAAGATGGTCAGCTGGTGCAAGCCTTTCTCTCTGGCATCTCTGAAGTGGTACAACTAATTCCTTATCCCTCTAGCAAAATGGCCTAATGTTCCCAGCCACATCCTACATTTTTTCCTTTTTCCCAGGGTGGCTCCCACATTTTTCTCAAAAGTCTTTTCTGGTCAAAAGTGATGAATCCTCATTAAAGTAGCAGTCTTCCAGCTTTTATATTTTGAGAAAAAAAAATGAGGCTTTCTATTTCTTATGGTAAGTAGCATAAATGCACCAAAACGACGGTATGGATATACCCCTGTATTAATTGTTTAGAGAGCTGTCATTGGAAGTTGGGGACTGGGAATTCACAAAAGGCTCATTTGCCTTCTGATCGTCCTTCATGGAGGCTGCTTGGTCCGAGATGGAAGAGAAAGAGAGCTGGTCATGTTCCATTATATGCACTTGGTCCTCTTCCTTGTCCTTCTTCACATAGAACAACTTTCTAAACTTTTTGAGTTCATGGAGTTCACAGAAAGTCTCAAGAACCACCAACATTGCGATTAGGCCCATCAACAGATAACCTGAGTTTCAAAAAAAGAAAAAAAAAAAAAAAGAAAAAAGAAAAAAAGAAGTGGTTTAATTATTAGCAAATTAAGTTTTATCACCCCTGTCATCTCTGACTTGTATGTTAATGCGTAAAGGTATTAATGAAACAGAATATGAAAATTTACAACATGTACACTCCCCCACTTATGACCTTCATGATTAAGTGTCCTTCAAAAGATTTTGATCAAAAGATCAAAAAGAAATTTTCCCCTCAATATTCCCACATGTTACAAACAGAAGTAAAAATACAACAGCTAATTAGGGTAATTTGTTGTTTGTACCTATTTAGCAGGACAAATCACTTGTATTTCATTAAAACATTTGAATTATTTTCCTTTAAAATGGTAAGATATCCAACACCTTAAAATGAGTGGAAAACCCAAGCAACTAGAAGGGTGTACAAACCCAATAAACTCAAAACGAAAAATTAATGCAAAACTAATCCTGGAATTTAAAAACCCAACAAAATTGCTACATTTCATGACACCTTGAGGATTATTTGAATGTTTTTCTAACATACATAAACTACCCAAAACTTGGAAGTATTACTTAAATTATATTACCGATGACTTTAGCCATATACTGACTGACTGATTTTTTAAAGGTAAGAGTCAGCTTTGATAATGAAAACTTTTGGAAGTGGAGCTTCTTATGATCAGCAGCACATTGTGCTCTATTCTTTTTCCTCTCCAAACATACACATCTAAAATTTGAAGGAAGGTGTTAAAATGAACATTTATTAATCTCAGCATGTCATTAGATCCCTACTATTAATCATTACATTTTAATGAGGAGCATGACTAGTTGATTATCATTTCGATGAAGCAAATCAAGCAGAAACTGGGTGCATAACTATTCATACAATACGTTCATTCAAAAGCTGAACATGAAATGTGCTGAAAGATCAACATAGATTAATGATTATAATCTACATATGGTCACTGTTCTATAAATATTTCACCTGTAGTTACAGATTATTCACTGGCAATAACACTCTCCTTTTCCTTCCAGAAGCACTAATAAATCAATACTGTAATACCAGATACCGATCTAAATCAACACTACAGCTAAATTTATTAATTGTTTTTAAGCTCTATATCGTATATCAAATGGGAACTATGCACTAACACAAGGAAGAAGTGACAAAGCTCTGCCAATTCAAAGGCATTGATAAATCTACACTAAATATGTAATCATCTCTGAAACTCAGTCCAGCAGATGACCAGTTGATTTAGAAAGGGCTTGTGTTCCCTTGAAAATTCTTGAAAAGCCTGTAGTACTCAGTAAGCATTTTCTGATGTAGAACGCTAAAACATCTTGAAGAAAATTTAGGTTCAGCAAGTGAAAGAATTTATTTTTGTTCCTTGAATTGTTCACATGAAAGGAAGAAGAGTAATTTAAAAGTTACAACCTTAAAGCCTATTGAAATTAAATGTTCTAAGGTCATAACGTTGCCTAAAAATCTTTTTTATCTTTTAGTATTTCCTGTAATTTATTTTGTAATTGTTTTACATTTTGACCCATAATGTTTTCTTCTGATTTTGAATTTTCAGAACAGCTAAGACTGTAACAAGACCTTTGCTATGTGTGACTTTCCATTCACTTCATCATTCAGCACCCCCAATTTAACCCTGCAGATCAGCAGGTTAATAATTAAAAGCTACCCCTCATAAGATAAAAATGATGGGTAGAGGAATGCAATGGCAACAAGCCTGGCAGGAGAATAAAATAAAATGTTCTGTTGGCTAGTTTAAGGCCCTTCTTCAAGGAATGAAAACTCAAGGCCTGACCTTTTTTCAGGTAAAACACAAAAACTAGTTAACAGATACTTTGCCTACATTACCATTGCTGGATCATGCACAGAAGCACAGTCAAATGCACGCTGGCCTAGGAAATGGACCTGACAGGAAAGTTTGTTTTGGCTGTTTAGATCTTTTAACTGGTGTGTCTGATGATCCAAGGACTGCATAGACTGAAGCTGTATCCAAAACCAGAATACTTCAAAACACTGTCACTGGAAAATACTGCCCTCAGAATACAAAGATAATTTTCTTAACTTCACTCTTAAAATCACTGATCACCGTGTTCTCTTATGTATCAAACATAAAGAAACAATTCAAATTTAACATTCATGGTCTCGCTTTGCTGGCCAGCTTCAGCTATCTTCTGTTACAAATGAAGTCAGAAATTTTGCTATTCTGCCTCATTTCCCATTGTTCCTTGATTCATCTCTGTCCACCTGCTGTCACCTTATGAGAGATGACCTTAGGTTACATGGATCATATTCTCGGCTCTGTGACACACTGAAATCTTAGTCCAAGATGCTCTTAACCATTCACGTAAGTAATGTGAGCTTTTTTTTTTTTCCTACTACTAATAAGAAAGTAAGTAGTTATGGTTAGCATAATGGGATTCTGGTTTTATATTTTTCTTTTTAACTAAGAAAATTAACCTTACTTAAAAGCTTCTTCTTTACAGAGCTACCTAAATTAATGCCAGTTTGCTAACTGACAACTTACAGAACAATCACTACACACAGGAGGGAGAAAGACAGTCTTATAGCCGTGCAGAACCGTGCAACTTAGACTATACAACTTATCAGTGTAGCTTAAGCTATGTAAAGGTCAGGAGTGTCTCAAAACATAGAGCATGTCTTTATTCTATGAAGTAGAACTGATAGAAGGAATATAAGACTAACAAACTAGTCAAAACTGTCCTTATGTTTGGACACTGTTCAAAGGGCATGGACACAGTTTTAAAGGGCATGGACGCTTCTAAAGGACATGATGATGTGCCAAAAGCAAGAGTTCAAGAAAAGGACAGCATGAGGAAGACTACAGAATGATCACCAGAGGGTCATGAATGACCACCCTAAAGTACTACTGAATCAAAACTGGAGATGTGTCAAGGGGAGGAACAGTTTTGGGAAACGGGAAGGACACATCTGGTGAAGGCATGAATTATTCATTAGATAGTTAAATAAAGGCATGAAGCTCTCGTAATTCGGCATGCGTGATTTTTGGAAGATCTCATCCCTTAGTGCATCTGACGTAGTAAATAGAAGAATGCTGCTCCCTAATACTTAAAAAGAGTCTTAGAGAGTTCTTTTATACCCAGTTTGTGGGCAAGAGTCAGACTGTTGGTGTTTTTTGTTTGTTTGTTTGTTTTGGGGGGGTTTTGTTTGGGTTTTTTTTGTTGTTTTGGTTTTGTTTGTTTGTTTTGTTTTGTTATATAAAATACCTTAGATGGTTAGTTTGACACTTACATGTAATTCCGATTTTATACAGCTCTCGGAATTTTTGATTGTAGCCTTCTCCTGGCACATAGTCACCGAGGCCAATGGTGCTCAGGGAAATGAAACAAAAATAAAATGATTCCAAAAAATTCCAGTCATCTTCCAGAACCGAAAATATTGCTGCTGGGATTAAAAAGAAGAAGGAGACAGTGACGAATCCAAGGACCATAGCATGAATGATTGCAACAACCTGCTTGGAGAAGCCCCAGCGAATGTGGAAATACAGTACAGGCCGCCTGGTGACATACACAATGATGCGCTGTACCACTGCTGTCAGGAACAGCAGTGTAAAAGGGATCCCAATGACTGAGTAGATGATGCAGAAGGCCTTTCCTCCATCAGATAAAGGCACTGTGTGTCCATAACCTGAAACAAAGCAGAGGAGGCACAGGGTGAGTTAAACCTAGGGGCTCACGTACCAATTTGATATTGGCTATATTGAATGAGAAAAATAAGGTACGCTGTATTATTACTAATTCTGCAATTCATGACAAATGCAGTTCAAAGGTCTGTTTTAAGCAGGAAAAGAAAGCTTCAATACTAGCCATAAACAAGTAAAACCAAATATTTTTGTATTTCAAAATAGAGAACATCTTTGTATAAATATTTATTTTGGAGGAGAAAGAAATGCCTACTCAGGAGTGGGAATTTATGCCAGAAAAATTTTATTCTAGGTTTTCCTACTGATATTTTTATTTAGTTTTACAAAGTGATGCAATTTCTTATACCCACACTGCCAATTGAAATAATACATACTAGAGAAAAATGTTCCTACATCTACTTTGTAGTAACACACTCTAACACCTTTTGTGAAAATCAATTAAATTACATACAAGAACTATAATTGACATTCTATTCTATCCTATCTATTTCCATGCTTCCATGGATTATAATCCATCAAAGATATCTAAAAGCAGAACAAACATTTCCACAGCTAAACTCCTACGATCTAAACCACTGTGGCTGGATTTTTGCCTCATCATTTCCACACTAGAAGTACCGATAGTGATGTGTTCAGAGTACAGGAATGTGTTCGCTGCTGTACAGGCTGATCGCAGCCAGCAGTCTCAATGCCACAAGCACGTGCAATTATGCTTGAACCCAGTGCAAGCAGGTACACTGCCAAAGCACGCTCTGACTGACAGCTTGGTTCTAAATGTAAGTCATAGGAACAGAAAAGAACAGTAAAGCCAGCATAAAGGAGGAATGCTTTCTTCTGTTTGCCAACCAAAAAAACCCAAAATAAACAAAACCAAAAAGTATTTCGCTTTCATTGCAGCAAGGAAGAGGAAATCCCTTGAAATCCAGTGTGGGCATCCGTTAAGTTGATATCAAACCAAACAAGTGCAGAAAGGCCATAGCAATTCTGCAGCCCCAAATCAGTCAGCTCATTTGGGTTATATTAGTGCTGTACAAAAAGGCATTTTCCAGAGCTCCTGCAACCGGCTATCCTGAGCAGTCCAGGCAGACCCCAGTGCATACAGGGTTATGCTGCTTCTGATTTCTGAACTGGGCAGACATTTTGCACTTTCCCAGTCTGCCCAGTGCAGCACTAGACTGGACAGACATTCCACGAGGGCTCCTGGGAACCCTCTGCCTGCTGTTCTGTGAAAATGGTTGCTCTGCAAGCCCCATCAAGTTTTAAAAGAACATGAGAGATTTCTTCTCTACATTAGTGAATTTAATAATAGAATCATTGCTTTTTAAGTTTTCCAGAGGAGTAGGAAAGGGAAATGTTATTTAAGATGCATAAAGACACTTTCAGACAATGAGAGGTAGGCAAAGTGCCTTATTATTAAAATGCACAAAGAGTTGGAGGAGAAACACATGAGGTGTAATTTCTTCATGTTATCTAACCCAACAGGAAACTTCAGTTGTATTTGAATTTTAATGACATGATGAATAATTTACCCAAGCTCAGTCTTTTGAACCCTGGAAAATCATATTAATTAATGGCTTTTTTTCCTGCTCACCTTCTGTTTGCTTCATCCACTTTGAGATAAGAGAACCAGAACTGCACAGAGCAGCTCAATCAGATTTAGGAAGTTGCAGAGAAGTGTTCTACTCTGTTCCTAACAATGCTGGAGGATTTGACTAGCATTTCTGACTACTACCGAGTTGACACTTTCTTGGCCCTGTCTGTCAGTACCCTTGAATCTTGCATCTAGCAGGGCAGATGCTGTTACTTCATATGTTGTTCATATGTTCATATGGCTGGTTTTGCTCTGAGGATGACTTAACATTTTATCCTAATTTTCAAGTACCACTTTATTGCCCAGTTGCCCTGTGGCTCTTCCATTATCCCTACTGACTTAGTTAACTTTATGTCTTTAGTAAACTTAGTTGCTTACCTCTTCCAGGCCTTAAGAACACATTGGACAGCACAAGCCCAACATAGGTCTGCAAGGAACAACCCCTGTGACATTCCTTAGGGGAATGAACTAACCACTCCTTCAAGAACTAACCATTTCTTATACTGTTTGCAATCTTTCCATATCTCACATCCATACGAGGACCAGTCCCAGTTGCTTAATTTTCTTGAAAGTGTTTTGTGAGACAATCAACTCCAAAGTTAGCAGAGGAGTGTTTTGAGTCTACTATGGGGTAACTAAAACTGGCCCAGGTGACACAAACACAAACAAGGCAATTCCAGTGCTCCATCACATCGAGGTGTCTTCAGTAAAGCAGAACTATGGATGTGCTATTTCAGTAAGATGCATATCAGACCTTATTTGGAATAATCTACCTCATTCTGTATATCCATGCTTAAAGAACAAATACACATTGGAAGAAGAGCAGAGAAAGGTTACTGAAACCATCAAGGGAATAGAGACTATTTCATGAGAGGAAGATAAAAGCGGTTGACTTTCCTGGCACAGCTGAATGGAGGCTGAAAAATGATAGAGTATCTCCCTCTCTGTTAATGCATCAGCATATAAGTACTACTGAAGGAAAATAAATGCTTTAGATGAAGAATAATAGTGCCACACAGACAAATAGCTTTGATGTAACATGAATAAATTCAGTCTAGAAATTAGAAAAAAGTTTTTTATGTTTCAGATAAGAGTTTTGGAACAGCCATCCACTTCCAGTACTGGGGGAGAAAAAACAGCTAAGTTAAAACGGAGCCTGATGAAGCTTGGTAACGTTATGGAGTGTGCAATACCACAAAGCTATACATAACAAGCAGAAATTGAGCTTGCAGACCTAGAAAGTCCCTTGTAAGTTCCAGGTTCTTAAATTTAACATATGTTTGCACTGAACAATGAATCAAAGCTTTCATTAATTTGAACCCAAACATCTGTAGCATGCATACCGAAAACAATATCTGACACATTTGTTGAATTGTTACACACAGTGCAGGTTGATGGTGATTTAATTCCAGCCTCTGTGCTGACCTAGGCAGCAATAAGCTCATTTCTTGGTGAGGAGGGATTCTGTTACTTCTCCAATAGTTCTTTTTTCTTTCTGAAGGGCAGAAATTACTGCTACACAGTATGCACCTAAACTCAGAGGAATTGAGTCTGAAGGAACACTCTGCTCCTCAGCTGCTAACAATTACAGGAACTATAATACTGAAGAGCATTGACAGTTTCAGGCTGAGGAGAGAATTTATGCTCCATGCAGCCAGCAGCAGTTAGGTGACATCTTTCAAAAGCAAGGGATGACTGATCAGTGTTTGCTTGCTATTCAGGAAACAGTCATCGCTTACAAATGATTAAGCTTGAGCTGAAACAGTCACAATTTATGAGGCTATAGCAAGTGGGAGAGAAAAGGACTCCTATTTTTTCCCAATAGGCAATTGTTTTTATGTGACTTTTCCTAACAATGCCCTTTTTTTTTTTTTTTTTAATCTTAGTCATCACTGTACAAAAGTCATTAAGGAAAAAAAACCCGAAAACCAACACAGTCATGATTTAAAAGAGAGAGAATTATAGATCTGAGGCAGGAAATACTCTTTGTCTACTTTCAGACACTTGTGCTTTACTCCCTCCCGTCTCTGCTTATGGACCTGTTTGTAGCTTCCTTGTATTGTACCCTCTTCAGGTATGCCCATTCATCTCTTTCAGTGGCAACCACCATGACCAGAAGCATTACAATTACAATCCTAAGGTATTCTTTTTCCTGAGAGAAAATAATGCCTACCAAAAGTGGACTACTTATAAAGACATTTTTTGATTCTATCAAAGACACTTGCTATGGTTGACCAGAATTAAATCACCCATGTAGCATGTCTGATAACTGTATTACTGATTATGAAGACAGACAAGATTTATTGAATGCTGTATTTTCATTTTGTATAATGCAAATACCAGCTAACTATCACCCATTTAAAAGCACTGGCCTTTGAAAACCCACACTCCCAGATCTGTCCAAGCATTGTTACTCACAGTGACAGCAGTGATAAAAGGATATCACTCACAAATAACCTCTTCTATTGTCTATTCATAGTTCAGAGGTACCATTCCTTAAAAAAAAAGTAATCACAGACAGGAACGCATTCAAGACCAGCAGAATTTGCCAAATGAAATAAGATCAATGATCCATCTAGCTCAATGTCTTGAGACAGACAATAGTTGACTGATCATAAAAAGAGCAAAACCCCACAAGATGTTGGCAGTTGGGTTTCATTTCTGTTCCCATGTGGAGATTTTTTCCTTAAGTCATCTATTCCCTTATGACTTTTATACACTTACATAAAGTTATAAAATGTCTTTATCTGTTCTGATGTAATTCTGAATGTTGTCATGTACTACAAAACTGTTTTAGAAATCATTTAAAATACTTAAATCTTTTTACACTTCTCTTGGTGCCTAGTTAATAAAAGTTAATTATGTGTTCAATAAAAAATTTTCCATTTGCTGTCCTTCGGGGTAGTCTTTTGCTTTTATATCTTTCTAAAAAGGCTCAGTTATGAATTTCCTATACTTTTCAGTGAGTTGTATCTCTCTTGTGCAAGTTCTTCTTCTAGCTATTGTCTCTTCTGTCTTACCTGTGTCTAATTGTTCCTGTTAGATCACTTAGTAGATAAATACACAGAACTGATCATCGTGTTCCAGGTAAGATGTATTTTCTCCCTCCATTTTTATACATCATCACACTTTGTTTTCCAGTCTCTAGATAGCTTAGAAAAATGTCCAACTCCTAACAGCCTATATCAAAGTCAGCATTGCCTGTGTGCGCTTCACACCACTCTTCCATCCTGTGTTAGCTTGGGCACTTGTTGGCACTTCATGTGTTCTCCTTTCATCCTTTTCAGATACTGCTTTGACCAATCTATGAAGTTGTGTATCATTACTGCTTTGTCTCTTCATAGTTCAGTCTCTCCTGCAGCTCATTAATGGGTCTGTTAATAGGCTGCCTTACAGGTCTTTCAGGACCCTGAACTGTGCATTTCGTGCCAGAGTGCAGAGGTGCCTCAATACTGTGTTGTAATAACCCAGCCTAGATTTCCAAATGGAAGTCCCCAGAGGCTGCCCCAAAAAGTGGATGTTTGAGTGTTGGAGAGGGATCTGACATCAGGTGAGGCAAGACCAGGCAAACTAGAGTTGCCATAGCCCTCAGAAAGCTTTCCCCAGACAGCCTTTCCCAGGCTATGGTGATGAAGCCTGTCAGGTGTGTATGCAGGCTGCAACACTGCATCCCTCTCTCACCCCTGTTATGCTCTCAGGGCATCTGCTGCTCAGGCCTGCTCTCATGGGCTGGTCCCATGAATGGGAACCACTGTCCACAGCATCAAAGCTCACTCCCCTCTCTTCATGCACTAAACCATTAATGCTTTTGTGTCATCTTGTTTTCTTCTGCCAGGTGCTCTTCTCCATCTACTACAGGTTTTGTCAAGCCACTGCTCCCTCTGGCCCCAGGCGATCTGTTGCAACACCGCCATGCCCTCCACAACACACCCATTCAGATGGCAGATTCATAACACACAAACTCAATGTGGTGGCATAACATGACAAGTGTGCTAATTCCTTTGCCAGTCTGAGTCAATGACCTTGAAGATAAGTCAGCCCTTTAAGTCAGCTCATAGTCTCAAAATGGCCCAATAAATTAAGTGAATCATGTGCTCTATAGTTTAGAGTTGCACAAAAATCTTTCATTCATCCCAAGCATAACATGACTCACTGGAATATGATGATGATGAAGATGGTCAATGATAATATTTACATAATTCATAGACTTTTATCTTTATAAACCTTTCAAATTTTCCACTATGTTTAACATCCTTTTTCCTAACTGGTCAATTATCCTCCAAGATAAATAGGAATTATTAGGTGATGGTAGGTCTGTGTGGTAAAAGAATTTGCTTCCTTGCAAAAGAAAAACTATTTGTGACTTAGTTTTATGAAGAAGGATGGATTTCACTGTTAAACACAGTGGAAAAGTTCATCAATACAGTTTGGCTAAACAAATCTGAGATTTTCAGCCACACTGAGATACACTACCCTATATGGAAGAAAGGAGGAGGAAAAATTCCAATATGACAGGCATTTTTAAGGAGAGAAATCCATTTGGATGCTACATTTTGCTACCTCCTTAGTTGAGTTAATGAAACAGATTTTGTGTGCATTAGAGGAAGGAGGAGGATGAGGTGCTGCAGTCTAAACTGATGAAACTACCTGTGTTAAAAGGAAAACAAGGAAATAAAAAAGAAGAATAGTCAGGAGGAGGAGATTTGCTTACAATGCAGTCATCAAAGACTCGCACCAGCATAATTAGGAAGGTGACAAAGGGTGTGGCAAAAAACTCTTAAACCAGTTTTGACACTAAAAAAACATTCATTAAGTTTATTCTCACTCACCACCAGTCAGGGTGATTTAGAGTTCCAGCTGAGGTGATTTAGTATGGTGCTGAACCAACTCTCTTCAATAATATTATATCCCTCAAACCTCACTAGAATAAAAGTAGTAAAACTGTATTTAAACATTTAACCATGAGTATTAGATCTCTGTAAGAACTTCTTGCCCTCTCAGAATTGTTTTGTTTTGCCAATTTCAAGAATCAAGGGGCTTCTTTGAAAAATACCAAACAAACAAACCCCAAAGAGAAAACAAACAGTGATTCGCATGTATCTACTAATGGTACATGGTTCTGATTCCTTTTGAGACTATTCTTTGATGCCATTAGTTATCAAAGACAAAGACTGCTAATTCCACAGAATCAATGCCCTGCTAGCTAGGTTTGGAGTTGCCCTCAAAAGGACAAGCATATTTCATATATGATTCATATAATCAGCTCACAAACATCACCTGCTGCACCAAGAAAGCCTGAAGTGGCTTTTAACACCGTCAGTTTAGTATTAAGGTTGTATGAGTAATTTGACTGACTGCCAGCAATATCTGAATCAAAGAAACAAGGCATGGATATATTGGCTTGTTCAAAACCAGTTTCAAAATCAATTTCTACCAGAACAGCTGCACATCAGAACATTTATATCTTGCAAAGCATATAAAGTCTGGCATGTCTGTTCCTGCACAGGAAGCAGTATTTCACCTGCCCAAAGAAACCAAGCTAGAAACTGCATGCACAGAAGTTGAGGAAGGGAGATGCTAATGAATCCAACTGGGGTAAAAGTTGGATTTGTTTGTATGAGAACAATGGATACTTCCAAACTTTACTCATATTTGCGTGAATACACTGAGAAAGCCATCTTACTCTATGGTCTTATATTTGCTATTGTTTAAACTGTACTAAGAATTTGTGCTGGCAAAACACTGTTCTAATATATTCTGGGTCAGCTTAAGTAACTGGTGTGAAAGGAGGCATGTGTGTATATATATATATACACACACACACCTCCTTTTCATATATATATATATATAAGAGTATATATATGTATGGACATGTAACACATCCACATTCAAAAAACATGAAAACCAGTAATAAGAAAAAGATAAACCCCAACATATACTGGGAGTAGAAGAAGCAATGCTTCCAACTTCCTACTATGTTCTTAGTCCTATGAAAAGTTATCCCCTTTCCTGCAATAAATCCATCTCAACTCTATGTCTTCTCTGGAAGTCCTACATGAAGAGAAAGTAAAGGCTCTTACTGGCTGGGACCTTTGCACAGAGTGGCACATCTGATGAAAAATCACTTCTATAAAAGTAGAATAAATAATTACCCACATGAAAATACATTAAAAATTTAGTATTTAAAATATTTTTACATAATATTATTTCAAAATAAATGTAATAAGCATTTAGAACTTCATACATAAATATTTAAAACTAAACTAACATGGAAGTCTTTTATATATCTCACAATAATTATCACTATTGTTTATATTCTTTTCAGTTATTTTTTACTTACTGTGCTACCAAAGTAGAATAAAAATATTTCCTTTCCCTCCAAATGTCCAACTTCAGGTAAAAAAAAAAAAATAAAAATCAGTAAAAAATTTCAGCCAGTGAACATGAACAGAGTGGTGGAAAAGAATGATACAGCACTGGGCAGTGTGCAGCACAACAGCACCCATCATACCACCTGTGACATCCCTATTTAACCCACCCTTTCAGGTATTCACATACGCTGAAGAACTCCCCCCAAGCACTCTTTCTCCAAGCTCAACAGTTCCAGTCTTTCTCACACATTATAGAAGAGGTGCTCCAGGTCCTTCATGACCTTGGCAGCCCTTTGATGGGCTCTATCCAGTAGCTCCCTATTTTTCTTTTTTTTTCCTTTTGCACTGGGGAGCACAGAACTGGATCCAGCACTCCAGGTGTGGCCTCACCACTGGTAAGTAGAAGGGATGGATCATTTCCCTCAGCCTGCTGGCAACAGTCCTAATGGAGGCCTGGAGACCATTAGCCCTCTTTGCTGCCATGGCACATTGCTGGTTCTCCTTCAGCCATTAATTATTCAAGGAAAACTGAAAGTGCATTAAGTCTTTTAAAATGAGTTAAACAAGTGGGATCAGAATAAAACCATACATTACATGTCTATTCTTTTTCTTAACTAGAGGAAAATTACAGGACCATCTCCTCACAACAAGAACTCCTGTACATTTTTTTTCCTATTTTAAGTCCATTTACATCTTTCTAGAGTGCCACATGCTGTCCCCTTCTGCAGCTTAGCAGAACTCCCAAATTCCAAAAAATATTTCATAATTCCAAAATTATGGCACAGAAATCCTTACATTATTCATGTTTACAACTAATCCATTTCCATGATCTCCAAGGAATATTTTCTTCTCTGGTAAGAAATGTGTTAAGATGGTTGTTGCCTTTGTTCCAATCTAGCTGCTGATGCTGGAGAATTATCTGTTCAGGGAGAGATTTCCGTACTGTGTACTACAGTAACGCTGCTGGGCACCTTGGTATATAAACAGGAGGTATAGGAGGTGAGAACACTTACTTTGTGGCCTGGGCATGTCTTTCCAATTCCACTTTTTTCTGTACTAATTATGCAGCATAAGAAATTGCAGTCACCTTTTGACATACTTTAATATGAATTATAATACTTTTCTCTCATGCAGAGATTAAAATATAAACATGACTTTCAAAACAGAATGAAATCACATTCTTGAAGACTGATGAAAAATAGCTTTGCTTTGCTCCACTTGTGAGTTAGCTGCTCTCATAATCTACAAAAACTAATATGAAAATGCATGTTAAAAACATTTTTCAATCAAATTCAAGTGAGAAAACAAAGAAGTACAAGTACCTTGTTGCCATTTCAATCAACAAGAGAAAAGCTGTGGTCAGTGCAGGGGGATCTCTGGAAATTATATATTTATAGATGGTAATTTTCTATTCAAAACATGACCATTTTTTATATTCTTCATATACCAGAGAGGCAGTAGGAGAAATTACAAGATGTCATGATGAAGAAAATGTTTGTGTGGGGCTTGTCAGCAAAACTAGTCCTTTAAAACATGAAAATACTTTGTCTGCCACAGGAGGTGAGATCTTATTCTAAACATCTTGTTTAGATGTAATGAAATGTAATGAAAAAAAGAAATATTTGATCATATTATTTAAAGGACAAAATATCTGACAATTCCTGCCTATAATCAATTATTTTGACCATTAAGATGCAAAGTATAGCCACATAAATAAATGGAATAAAAAGAATTGCACAGCCACCTTGTTTACATTAGTATTACAGCATAGTAAATGTTGATCCATACAGTGGAATTATTGGTAGCATGGACCTAAATTCATCATTATATTTAGGGAAGCCAGTGTTTGTTTCATATTTGCTCTACTCTGTTTGCAAAGACTGGATGCCCAGTAATATCTGAGATACCCTTCACTGCTCTCCAGGAGTGCGTGCTTCAGGTTGTTTAATTGAAAAGAAGTCCAGCCTGCATACTCCAAAACTACTCCACAAGTGTGAGACAAAGTGTGAAGTGGGAATGATCTGTAGTGCACTCTTGAGCTGAACCAAAACACTACTACAGGACCAAGAAATCTGGCAGACTTTTGCTGCCCTCAGAGTTTGAAGTTGAAGCTAACAGCACTTCTCCACTTGCAGAGCTAAGCCAGAGTGGCTCAACAGGTCAGCTCCCTGTACTATTCTACACTTCCTCTTATCAGAAAGATCATCCATGTCTTGCTCACATCATCAGGCAAGGCAAGGCACACCAGAGGCAGAGGCTACATTCTCATGGGCATACTGAACAGCAGCAAGCAGTAACATTTTGTCCACTGACAGTGACTGCTGTTTGAGACAGTATTTACCCACATTAACTATTTATTAAAGTGAAAAACATTACAACCCTACAGCAGTGATTAAGTTATTCCCATATCAGCAGTTAAGATCTGGAGAGGAGTGTGGGGGTGTGTATGAGGAAGAACTCATTACTTGAGAAGCAAAACAGTAGACAGAATCCACTGCACAGGAACCAAATGCAGACAAAAGATTAAGTACAGAAATCAGTATGTCCTTCCCCCATCTGAGATGATTACTGAGATGAGAGTTTGGTGCAGTATTATCTCTTCTCAACAGAAGGATTCGAGAGAAATACACCTCAGAAGATAGTAACTTTAACTTCTAAATTTTAACATTCTTTCATGCCACTGCCCAACATCAGATCTTGCTAACCCTGCCTGGGTACTTCATGTGTGAGTAAAATGGGCATTAACAACCCAAGGGTACTGTTAGAGCCTTTCAGCACTATCTACCTGAAAGCACACATTACTTGCCACCAGTAAAATGCCTACCATGTGTCATTTAGGGTGGCAGGACTCCAGGTGAGGTGCATCCTCCATTCCAGGGCTAGTAAACATGCCTTTAGAAAGGACACATTCTCTGCAGGAAAAGCTTGGATTCTTCAAGCACTCAGATGGCAGGCAAGGCTTTCCCACTTACCCTGCAAGAGCAGGTTTTTCAAACTCTGCCTTTAAGCTACACAGCTCCTACCAGACTGTTCACTGAGAAGCTCCTTTTGGTTGTGACACGCTGAACTAGCCTGACACGAGGTTCTTGAGGGCTGGACCCATGCTCCCACAAAGCGCTGACAACTTCAGTCATGCTTTTTGAAATGACAAGTCATTAAAAATTTCCTGTCCTCTGTGTGCTCTAGGAGTGACTTCAGTAGACAGAGGTCTGTGAAGCCTCTGTGGGAAAGCATTCAGGCCTTACTTCTATCACAGATAGTAGTCAAGAGATATACATTAATTTCTGGGTTTGCCATTTGGGTTTGTTGGTTTTTAAAAGCTAACAGCATGAATTTTTTTGTTTGTTGGGTGTTTTTTGTTTTTGTTTCTTTTTTTCAACCCAAAGAAATTGCTTCCTCTTACTGTCATCCTGGATTTAAGATCCTATAAGGGTTAAACTGCAATCAATCCAGGATTCATCTGGTGTTGGGCTATTTCTTCCCCCACAGACCTCTCAATAACAGCTTATTTCTAGAAATACCTATCCAACACACAAATATCACATCTTTATTCTGCCTCTAGCAAAGATTTAGCATAAATAAACTTATCTTGTTTCTACAGTTGTTTTCTGTTATCCGAGATTCACTTTGCAATGCAACGAAAAAAGTAAAAAAAAAAAAATCACAAAAGTCTGTTGAATAAAACCCAACCAATGGGTCAAAAGAAAGGTGAGACTTCCTGAGGGCTCCTCTGAGAATGCAGCCAGGAAATTTACAATTATTCTTTTATTGGTTTACTTGCCCGCTAGGCAACAGATGGTCAAAAATCTGTATCAAAGTAGGGGCTCCACCAACAGACTACTTTATTATGAATGTTTCCCAATAGAACAAACTATGTAAGTCTCAGAAACTTAATTTAATAAAAGAGAAATGCAAATGAGTTTTATTAGGAAAGTTTTGTTTCTGGTCCTGTGAAACATTAGAAAACAAGAATAGGTTTAAGTTTTGTGCCGGTCTTTTTTATGGGTTTTTGCACTGGTATGTTTAGCAACGTGTGCAACAACATTCCCATAATAAAGGATTTTTAAAGCCACTGATCACAAATATAAACAAGCAATCAAAGAAACAGGTTATTTAAAAACCTTCCTAAAAACTTCAACACCAACTTCAAGGTATTGAAAGGGGTTGTCATGCTTCAACCTCAGACACCAACTGAGTACCATGAAGCTCTTTGTTCACTCCTCCCTCATGGTGGGGAGGAGAATTAGGAACAAAAAGTAAAACTTATGGGTTGAGATAAGAAATTGCAATAATAACAACAATAATAGAAGAAGAGAGAAAAAGGAATAAAACTCAAGATGGGTAAGTGATGCACAATACAGTCACTCATCACCTGCAGACTGATGCCCATCCCATACCCGAGCAGCAATCAGCCCCTCCCAGCAAACTCCCCCTGGTTTATATACTGGGCATGATAATTTATGGTGTGGAATATCCCTTTAGTCAGTTTGATCAGCTGTTCCAGCCATGCTCCCTCCCAGCCTTTTGTGCAACCTCTTGTTGGCAGAGCATGGGAAACTGAGAAACCCTTGACTCAGAGTAAGCACTACTGACAACAACTACATCATCAGTGTGTTATGAGCATTATTCTCACCCTCAATCCAGAACACAGCATTGTACCAGCTACTAAAAAAAAACCAAAAAAAAACAACAAAAAAAACCAAAACAAAACAAACCACAAAAAACCCCAAAAAAACAACAACAAAAAAACCCACAACTTTATACCAGCTGAAACCAGGGCAGTTCATCCTGAGGTTCATATCCTAAAATATTGGAAGTAGGAAAAAAACCCTTAATATAGACAATGTTTTGGCAGAAGGAAAATATCGCTATTGACTAGATTTAGCCAGTAGCTTGTCCATGATACTGACCTTCTCATTTCTCATGCTGATTTGGTAGAAGGTACAACAAGATTTTCACCTTGAGTGCACATAAAGATCGCACATCTTACACAACATATTTTACACATCCAGATTTTGTCTTCACTTACAGCAGTCTGCATCCATGGAAAAACTCCTTTCACAAACTAAGACACATTTAGTACCTAACTGACAGAAGCTAAGAGGACATACGCTTTCTGAAGAGATTGGAAGAAGATGGAGCTTTTTCTTTCCAGAAAAGGTCTGGAACCATGGATTAATTTAATGCTGCACCTTCATCTTTCCATAACCCTTCCAATTTTTGTGTAACAGGTTTTGAAGTTCTATGAATTCCTTCAGCCTTCCATAACTTCAAAGACCTTGTGTACGTGTGGTGCACCACAGGGATGAGCCAGCTGCCACTGCTGAACCCAGCACCTGTGCACTATGGTACTCAGCTTGAAGCCTGGTACAGTTCAATGAAAAGAGCTTTCTAAAAATTTGTAATTCACACCTGTTACCCTCCCAAATGTACCCTGGGAAGTCAAAAGCTTTGCAGTGGCACTTACTGCAGTGCTTTAATCACATATCCAATTAGTGAAGAATACCTATCTAGTCTTGCTATCATTTCTTGCACTGAAATGAATCACAGTTTTTCTCCCTACCTTCTAGAAATAAAAAGAAACAATCAGCTTCAAATTAGTATGCTTCCCACCTCCACTTTGAAACAGAAATTGCTTTATTGCACCATCAGAAAGAACAGAGCATGAAAACAGTGAATGAACCTTGTATTGTGGGCTGTAAGGAATTATCACACTACATTAAAAAATTAGCCCATTTCATGTGTGGACTCAAAATCAAATCTGTAAGCAGCATCTTTGCATTAAAATGCAACCTCATGTAAAAGAAAGTGTTATCTACTAGATGCAGCAGGGAAACAGGAACATTTACTTCTAATCTTATTATCAATTTGACATGTGGAACTCATGGAAATTACTAGCATCAGCTGCCTTGTTTGTCAGAGGAAGACACATAGTTCTTACCTATCTTCATAAGATAATTCAACATTTCATATGTAAATCAATCAGACATCATAATGCATTATCATATGAAAAAATCCTACTATTGTCTTCTGTTTTAGCACCTATTTCTCAGAAACATGAAGAATTCAACAGCACATAAAGCAAAACAGAAGCAAAACAATTTAACACAAACAGCAAAAAAATCACTAAGGCAACTAACTGAAGTGCAATACACTCAACTTGCACACACAGCATATTCCACTTGGAAAACTAATTTCTAACTTAAAAATAATAGTTAAGGTATATTGTGAGACAATGTTTACACAAGAGCCAAAGTGAGACAGTTTTACAGATGAGATGGATTATTTTAAACCCTAAATCACAGTCCTAAATACAATGCTTGATGATACTCTGCCATATGAATACAGCCTAACCGAATATACTCACCATTTCAAAATAGAACATGAATTTACGAACAAAACTCAATGGAGAAATACTTCAGCTGCTGTGAGAACTAGTTTACTGAACTATAAACAAATTTTACAGATACACTAGTTGTATTCAATCATTTACACGTTTTGGGCATCCCACACAGCAAATACTAATTGTGGGAAACAAATTCAATTTGTTACACTGGAATCAGGATACCCAGGATAATCACAACTGTACATCCTACCAATAAATAAAGGGAAAAGAAAACAACAGCACTGTAGTTACACATACTCTTTATATTCACAAGCAGATGAAATGTAGAGGTTTTTGCTTCCCTAGAAGTTCTTTAGAAATAGAGATGTAGCATTTAGAAAGGTAAACTACATATACAACAGATTTAGCCAGCAATGTAAAGACACAGACAGAGCAACTTAAATGCAGTGTGGTTTTCTAGCACTGTATTATCTGTTTAGTTTAATAGAAATTTGTTTTAAAACAATGCATCTCCCATCAGTTTGTTAAAAAAAAAAAAGTTTCTTGGTAGGATAGTTGATGATTCCAGAAATTCTTACAACTACAGGATGATTTTCCCCATGAAAATACATCATTCTAACCTCTTAGGGACAGAATAAGACAGCCCTGCATAAAATGAAAGCAGGCAACATTCAACCAGTACAACAATTCACCAAAAAATACTCCAGCTCCCCAGTCACAATTCTGGACCCACTGTATCAAAGACTGTCAATACAGATCAAAGATTTTGAGATCCATTTCCCTAAATCCCTTTCCAGTAAGGTAGCACACATATCAGAAATTTTTAGTAAGACTGAATCACGCCAAGGTTTCATGTTCAGTGCCTTCCTGCTTGCATTTGCAAACCATGATCAACATGAAGAAGGGTGGGTTGATACAATCTGTGACTTTATAAGCAGGATCCTGTACTTGGTGTCTCTCAGATCTCAATATAAAGGGAAAGGGAATACAAAATTGTTCGTAATTCCAAAATAAAGGCCTAGCACTGAAGCAAATGGGTAGTAATGTGTAAATTGATAGTTAACATACCTTGACAATGGCGGAATTTCTTTGCAAGTGTCTGACCCTATGAACACATCCAGTTTCTTGTAATTGTCCATGATCAGAATTTGTAAACTAATTACAATGGTACAATTATGTTACTTCCTTAGTAACTTCAAAGACGATGCAATTTATCATGTAACACTAGTTACCCAGCAGGAAAAAATAAGGTTCCCCTTGAGATGTGTGTACCTGAGATATGTGGGATAAAAATATTTTAGTGGTGGCATCTGTATTAACAAAGAGGTGTCCTATTAAGTTCTTTAAGCTTTGTTAGCTGACATTGTAATCCTGCCTGAAATAATGCTCTTTTACAAGGGACAGCCAGCAATTGTCAGATACATTATCATTACAGGAAACATGTTCTTAGGTTGCCAGCTCCTATCTGTTACTAATTTGTTTATACATTTTTGACTCTTTCAGTGCGTTTCCAAGTTGTTACATTCAACACGTAACCTCAGAGTAATTCAGAGTTATTGCTACGAAAAAAATTGCGATGTGGAGATACTCCCTTTTGCATTGGTTGTAGTTTACCTGAATGAAATAACTCAGACTAAACTAATCCACCAGGAAGTGAGCATGTTTCTTCCAGTTTGAATAACTGATTTGGCTTACTGTTGTGGTTTAGTTGTCTACAGACCTAGCACAGAGTTGGACCACTAGGTGAGAATCAGGAATCCAAGATATCTTCCTACTGCCTGCAGAGCTGTTAGGTAAGCTCAGCCCATTTTGTTTTACAACACCCTGAAAAAAAACCATTTTACGAGGTAAGGAAAGCACCCAGTATGCTAAAGCTGAGCAAATAGTGCTGTCTTCTCAAAAAGACTACTCATGCATTTGGTCAGTTGTATGGGCTGTGTTAACTGCTGTGTAGTTTGTTTTCTACACAGGGTACACAACTGAACAATTCCCTAGAATGGAAAGGCAGTATTTCTGGAGTCTCCACTGAAGGAAAGATATGGAAATGTGCATTGCACATTTTGACATGACTTCTGAAAGTCCTTATTCAAGTAGTTGCAACTCCCTCTAATACTGATGAGCAGGAAAACTACTACCAAAGGAAAAGAAAAAATAACATTCAATGCAAAAAAAATAAAAGCATGCTGAAGTGCATCCACAGGATGGGAAACCAGCCTACTGTATGGGAACACAGCCTGGGAGCAAGAGTGGAGAACTGCAAGACAAAATTCACAGGCTCTTCCAACTCTCAACCATACTAAGATATGATCTTTCACAACTGTTTGTCCTAGTTCATCCTTTTGCAAAATACACACAGAAATGTCCCTGTAATCTCATAAGATGCAGAACATAACATAAGTGCACTTAACCAGATAATCAGTTTCCGGAATGCATGTGCTTCAAGATCTACTGATAAAAAGTGGTTCAGAAACATGAAAGATGATCACCATCTTCTTTGTGATTTTGTGGCCATTAGCCCCAGAAAACCTGACCTGAACATTCAGCTGGCTTCACTTAGTACACACAGCTGCACTAAAAGATAGGACACAATGATGAAGATTAATCTTTGCACTTTATATAGGTAGAGTGAAAATGCATAACTTCAATCATAAACTAAGGCCTAAATCTAAGGCCTGAAATCACCCTTAGATTTACTCTTTTCTGATCAACATGAATTGTTTATTCACACCATACATCATCATGTAGAGTTCATGGTTCCTTGGTTGCCCAACCAGAGTTGCAGCAGTGGACTGCTAGTCAGGCTGGGGTCCTAGATTTTTCAACAGATGTGCAAATGCACATAGGTGAATTAAACAATCTCTTATCCTCACATAAGAGGAGTTTAACACAAAATGCTGTAAGTAATTTGAGTGATTCATAGTTAGCAATGAAATTAACAATTAATTTCTGTACACCACTTACAGTTTACAGTAGCTAGAACATTCAAATAGTAACATCATTATAAATCTTTGAGCCTGACCAAGTTTTGCTATAGCACTGAGTCAACATTCCAAAACTAAGCAAAAATATAGCCATGAAAATCATAAAATCACAGAATTGTTACGATTGGAAAAAAGTCTAAGATCATCAAGTCCAACTGACAACCTATCTAATATACACAAATAAGTAACAAGACATGCTGTGAAGTGTTTAAAATTTAATTGCTCATGAGTAAATTCTACAGTTTAGAGCTTCCAAAACTCTACAAGCGATGGAAGTTCTTTAAAGTTTTCTAATTTCTTTTAGGGTGTAAGCTACAAAGGGAAAGGTCTATTCCATTCTTGTACAGCACACAGTTGTGAAAATAGCTACTTTAAGTAATATACAGAGCAACGATTCCAAGGCCTTCCCACATCAATCTTAAATACAGCAAACAATTTTTAGGGCACTTTTTCCCCTTTTATGAAGGAAGATAAATAAGCTTCTATAATGAAGCCCTCAAGACCTAAACACCCAAGCTATTTAATTTTTTAGCAGATCTCTGGACATGTTGCTACTTCCTGAACACCAGGGGGGTTTTTTTCCACTTCAGCTTTCTTTAAAAACCACATAGAGTATGATCTCAGCCTATCAGGGAGGAGGTGAAATCAGATCTTTGCCTTTTGTTTGCATTTGGTGACTCTTAGTAATAAAAGTAAATCTCCCTTTAAAGTAAATAAAAGTAATATCTCCCTTTTCGAACTATATTGTAAACAAAGGAGGATATCTTCTCTAGCTTGCCTCTGGACTTTGGCACCAGTACTGCACGTTCCAATGTCGAAGCCTGTCAATCACATTATAAAAGCTTGACCTAGCAAAATACTGTGTTCATACTATATCAAGTAGTTTTAAAACAACATAGAAAGTAAAAGACCAAGTGTCACATAAGAGAAAATTCAGGACAAGCTTTAAAATAAAATCATACGTAAGTCCCATTCTAGTGAGTGCTGCATCATTTGAGGTCTTCTGGAAGATCACTTTTGCCTTTTAATGCTGAGAAAACTTGCCACACTTGGAAATAAATATAGTTTTAGTATTTATTTCATAGAATCATAGAATGGTTTGGGTCAGAAGGGACCTCAAAGATCATCTTCTCCAACCCATCCTGCCACATCAGGGACAACTTCCACTAAAGCAGGTTACTTAAAGCCACATCCGACTTGGCCTTGAACACTTCCAGGGATAGGACATCCATGGCTTCTCTGGGCAATGTGTACCAGTGTCTCACCAGCTTCACAGTAAAGAACCTCTTCCTAACATCCAAACTAAACCTACTCTCTTTCAGTTTAATGCCATTCCCCCTGTCCTATCACTCCATGCCCTTATAAGAAGGCCCTCTCCAACTTTCATATGAGCTCCCTTCAGGTACTGGATGGCTACAATTAAGTCGTTCCAGAACCTTCACTTTTCCAGGCTGAGCAATTCCAATCCTCACAGGCAAGCTGTTCCTGAACACATTTTCAGGGAAGTTGAGCAAAGCATTCCTTTTATAGTCATGCCAATATATTACAACTAGCAATATCATACAGCCAGTACAACACAGAAAATAAGACACAAAATCCAAGTACTGCCTAAAATGTATTTTCTTCTGCAAAAGCCACAGCTCGAAGGTAAATTTATCTCTCATTAGAATCAAGCTTCTGCTTGCTGAAAAAAATTTAAACAATGATATATCTTAACCTTATCATTTCAATATCTAATTTTGGTTGGGTCCTCTTTCCCCTCAAATGAACATATATATCTACTCTTAAAAAAACTTTTGTGAATCAGCTACTGTAAAAGAATCTAAGGTTATTTAGCTAAGTCAATTTAAAGAGTCTTTAAAGAACTGAAAGACACAGAAGGAGGAACTCATACTACAAGTAGGATGAAATATTCAGAGGTACATTTTAACCTCTTCATTTTGTCTTCTGGAGTTATTTTTAACTAATTCAGGGGAAAAAAAAACAAAAACAAACCAACAAACCAAAACCAAAACAAAAGCCCAACCAACCAAACCAAAAAACCCACACAAACAAAAACCAAAACAAAAACCCAACCAACCAAACAAAAAAACCCACACAAAATCACACCCCCCCCACCAAAAAACAAACAAACAAAACCCCCCACAAAAAAAAACCAAAAAAACCCACACAACCAAAAAACCCAACATAAAACAAAAAACAAACCACTTTCAGTGTGTGGGACATGAAGTGCACAGCAAAAAGAGCAAAAGATATGACAAAACCCCATTCTTATAGTACCAGTGCTCTCAAAAGTTGCCTTTGCAATAGTATTAATTTATGCTTGAAAACATTCTATATAGAAGTTCTGATCAGTTCAGAAGTTTTCACTTTGTAGTAGAGGACAGTAAAAAAGATGCAAAGACCCTCTATCCCCTGTTATCATGACAACAGTCTGGACTCACAATTTTCAGGAGAAAGATGGAATACTGCTGTTAAAGTTTCTAAAAGCAAATAGTCAGAGGGCATAACTTTCTCACACACAAACAGAGCAGTACTCAAAAGACTACTGGGTTGGTTTGTTCCACTGGCAAAACCTGTTTCCCTGTCCAACCTCCTCCCTCAGCTGCTGCCAGGGAACACTGCCTAAGTGATCTCCCTGCTTTCCCATCAGCATTTCTTCAGTTCCTCAAAGATGTCGTGATAACTTCTGAAGCTGCTTAAGCAACTGGCACAGTTTAGAGTACGGACCATAGCAATACTTGGGAAGCATCAGTTAGTAAACGTTTGGAGTCTGGTGACAGCTGGTGCTCCACTTCGATTCATGTGTGCTTT
This sequence comes from Formicarius rufipectus, assembly GCA_013399695.1. Lineage (NCBI taxonomy): Eukaryota > Metazoa > Chordata > Aves > Passeriformes > Formicariidae > Formicarius > Formicarius rufipectus. The sequence goes on from VXAU01006141.1 coordinate 1,359,072, forward strand.
TCCTACAGGGAAGTTTGCATACTCTGTTTTCAGAGATGAATGTGTATCTTTTTCTTTCCAAAGGACAGAAAAACCATATGTTCTTTCAAGAAGCACTCTGATACTTTCCTGAAGCACAGCCACTTGAAATGCTTTGCTCCACTAGCTTCTTTCACTCTGTTCTTAACCAGGACCTCATTACTGTTTTGTGTTCTAAAGAAACAATCTGTTTAAGGTTTCAGCTAAGTCCTTCAGTGAAAAAGTAAACTGACATGTTTCTCCTAGGTCTTCTGGGTCACCATCAGTAACTACACTAGGTCTTCAGCTGAATTTTGTACAAATATCATAACTCTCAAGCAGCCAAGGTCAGATCCAGAGAAACAGTAGGGATTTAGGTAGCTAATTCCTGAGAAACTTTTTATTGTTATTCTTTAAACCTAAGGGCATCCAAGCTGTCATAATTTTTCTCAAATTGCTAAAAGTTAACTTCTGCACATGCCAAGATGTATTTTGGTCTTCATAAGGTTTCAAAGCAGCTTGTAGCCTACTCTATATAATTAACCTGGAGCAGAGGCTTAAATAGACATTTCTCCATAAATTGTGATATTCCTCTACCAAAAAAAAACCCCAAACCCAAAGATTATTAAAATGATGATAAAATGGGCCAAAGTGAAGTAAAAAAAGAACAAAACTAGCCAACAAATAAATGAAAACAGGAGAAACTACAGATTTAAAATAAAGCTTATTTTAAATTACATTCAGATAAAAGCAAAAATCCTACAAAACAATAGCCAGGAATTGATTTTTAAGTTTTAGAAGTACTGCTCTTAGACTGTATGTGACTTTTAGCTTGGGATTTGATTTGTAGATGTCAGTAGAATATGAATAAAAAGTCCAGCATTATGAAAGGGTTAAAAACAGAAAATAATTAATCAAAGGCAATTTAGGGGGAGACTACTCTCTTTCTTTCAATAAAGATGTAAATATCATAGAATAAAGTCAGAGTAATGATTAGAAATAACATCAAAGCAACAGGAGACCATGTAATTAATCTATGACAAACAGCAAATAATTGTAACACAGATGAATTAGGAAAAAACAGAGAAAGAGCAAAGGTAACATTTACAAAAAAAAACCAAAACAAAAAAAACACCCCCCCCTCCAAAAACCAACAAATTAACAAAAAAAAAAAAAAACAAAAACAAAGCAACAAAACAAAACAAAAAACAACCAACCAAAACAAACAAACAAACAAACCCAAACCAAAACAAAAACACCACAAAAAACAGTCAACAAGCTCAGGACAAAGCACCAGTAACTCAGTTCCAACCCTTGTTAAACTCTGTGAATCTGTATTAAGTTCAATTATTAAGGACTTGTTTTGTGATTATGCTTTATTTATTCTGAGGGGAGGGATAGGGGGTGTTTGTGTTTTGGCACAGAAAGAATTACCCTATGCCTAACACAGAAAGACTACAGAGGCAGCAGCTGCAGTCCTTCACCTGTTGAGAGTTGCTGGGCTGGCTCCTCATCACTGGGTAGATTTAGCAAGGCAAATGGAACTGAAGCACACGGAAGTGAGAACGGTTTTTGTAAGAAAGATTCCACCCACGAGCAGCCAGCACTGTTCCAAACAATAAGAGAGCCCCACTACTCCATGGCATCTCCAGTTTCTGCCAGGAGATGGTTTTCACTACTCATTGCCTGTAAACCACAAACATTGGATTAGGGTGACTCTTGACACCCTTTGTTTCAGCAAGTACAGGCAGGATTTTGGCACAGCTAATTGCTCTAGTCCCATGAGAAACCAGGAAATACCACCCTGCCTGGAACACAAGACAGGACAGACTCAGATTTCCTCTTTGCTATTGCTTGCTTCAGTAGAGAAAACGACCTTTGTCCTGGGCACACAAGAGATAAAGTGACCAACTTTATCTGGCTGTGACTGTTCTGTCTGGCAACATTGTAGCTTGTGTCCTGAAGCACAGCACCTAATATCCTTCCCAAAAAGGAAGGACATGTCATTGCTTTTGTCAAATACAGGGGTTTTTGAAAATAGTCATACAACACAGTTTCAGTTTGTAGTTTTTGGTGGTTTTGCTTTGTAGGTTTTGGGGATTTGTTGTTTGGTTGGAATTCTTTTAACTTGTTAAGTCCCTTCTTTTTGGGTTTTAAATTTTTTGTTCATTTGTTTTTTAATACTTCATTGAACATTCCCATGATTTTATGTTGAAAGGCAGAGATACCAGAAGCATTCAACCTACTTTCTCAGTATTGGTCTACACATACTCATATTTTCTTACATTTTCCCTAGATGTAGTCTTTTTTTCTCCTTTTCCTAAAAACGGCTAGAAAACCCTAGTTCAAGTTCTTGTCCTGTAAATAACATTAAGCCAAACTCGACTGAAACCTCCCACATTCCAGCAGGCATCACCTTGACCCTGGGGCCAGACTAGAATATGACAGCAAGTCTGGAGCTGCTCCATGGAGTATAAAATAAAGGAATTTTCCCTGAGAAGAAAGCAGACACACAGGCAGACAGAAATGAATCTTTGACTTTGTGTTTATACTGTTTAATACAAGAGGTAGGATGTCGAATCCCAGGACAGTCTACTGATCTATCTGGAGGTCAACATCCTCGGGGATGATAGCTGTGACTCCCTGTCCCAGAACACCCTGTTGCCTTCAACCCCTTGGCTTCAGATCCAAACAGTTGGCCTATTCAATGTAATCCTTCTCCTCTGGTGTCTTTCTCAAACTACCTTTTCATCATTTCCTTTGATTTTCTTAGAAGTACTCCAGGATAAAAACCACACTGTTGCAGAGTGGAGCACAACCTCGCTCTGTCTCCGAGATCATCCCCAGCAAATTGCCTTTTCCTGTAGATGTTGTTTTCAAGTAACAACTCTTAAAAGAGAAACAAAGTTCCCAAAGTTTGGCATCCTGGTGAATAGCTGCAATTCATCACACCAATTTAAAAAAAATCTATGAGTGCTACAGTCAGAGCAACAGTACAGCGAAGCTTCAGTTTACTGCTGGAGTCAGGAGTGACTACTAGTGAGATCAATCTGAGTTTTATTCATTACAAAGTTTGTATATTTTCCTATAAGAGGCAACAGACTGGTCTCTAGACATACATTTGGTATGAATTATGAAATGTATTTATTCAGTTTCTATTAATGAGATACTACAGACATCGCAAGGGACACAGCCCACGTATTCTGACTGCAGCAACAAAAAAATATGCATTTTACACTGAATTCAAGTCTGGGGGAGGGGGAAGAAATCTGCTTTTCCTAAAGTCTCTGTGAACTATCCTCTTTCTATTGAAGTTAAATTCACATTTATCCATATGGTATGAGAGACCCTGGTGGTCTCATCCACCTGACGGCTCTACTGTAAGAGATTTCAAATCTTACAAAGTCTTTATAATGCTCCATTGTGATGCTTTCATGGAACTCCCTCATCTTCATGGATTTGCTAAGATGTGTAATGAACTTTCTTTTGCAGTACATCGACTGACTTCAGCAGAACCTCACAGCCCGTTACTTTTAATACATAAAGGCACAGAGTAGTTTCTCTGGCAAGTCATCAGTAGCAGTGCTTGTAGAGTCAGACTTAACACAGAATATCCTTACAAATCAAATGATATGTGCATTAATATTAACTCCTCGTACTGCTTGCCACCAAGACTTTTATAAGTTATTTAACATAAATGTAAAACTTCCCCTGAAAGCCATGTTGATTCTTTACTAGACCTTCAACTAAGAACTTTCAAAGTAACAGGTACTGTCGGCGTTTATCTACAACTGCTGCATAGATGTTCCTTACTGTCTTTAGAACACAGCAAGCAGAAACATGAATTCAGTACATCATGGATCTTGAGTAACATTCCTTGCAATGCAGCACAATACATCTGTCCTTCAGCACCAACAATGAAATTGACATAGGCTAAATTCTGGAGAAGATTCTGCTTTGGACAAACCACCCTGCAGACAATCATATTACAGGCTTTGGAAGTGGTTGAATACTAACAATTCTCTTTTCTCTTTTACTGATGTGGCTCAGATGAAAGACCACATGATCTTAATCAAAAGATTTATAACATGTGTTGCCATCATAGAAGATGCAACTTCTCCTCACCCTTCCTCTGCAAATCACTAAATCACAAGACTAATCTTACCTTTCTTTTAAAGGGTATCTTGCCAACTCTAACATAAAACAGGATCCAGAGAAACTCTTTTTCAGCATCCTGCTGGTATTCAAACATTAAGTGAAATCTACAGTCACATTTATGTTTGTGATGAAGGCAAAAATACTCAAAACTATATAGTGACAATAAGTCTCATGGTCTGTTTGCATCAAGTGCCATGGGATATCCTTGCACTGAGAAGACTCTTTCCAAAAACAAACATAAAAATACAGGCCCCAAGTTCCTAAATCAGGAGCCCCTATTCTTTGCCACCTATTTTCCTTCAACAAACAGAAGTCACTGCACTCTTCATATCTTGTAACACAACCAATATCAATTTCTTTAATTACTTCATTCTGCTTACAATTCATGTAGTGCAGTATTCCCATATTAGACCAATACGGGATAAGATCTTAGAAACTGACAGCATGCCAAGACCAGTGAAAATACCACCCAGAAGAGCAAGTGGAAAATAAATTACTTAATTTTTATTGTTAGAAATAAAAGACATTAGTACTGATGGCCCAATAACAAAGAAAGAAATAACTGCTTCAGCATGATGATTCATGACATCTAGCAATTAACTACAGATGTGTATAAGATCATAATTACAGAGAGTTTCCAAGACAGACACTATTTAAATACACACAACTGTATATTCTTAGTGTTTATGTTGTCAATTGTTAATGACCAAATTGCTTCTTTGTATACACGGTTTGTATGGCATTCTGCATGACTGCTTAAGTTGCATAGGAAGGAATAAAGTTGTTAGAAGAGAAACCTGCTGCCAGTCACTTCTACAATCTGCTGAAGCCTCACCACCAGTCCGTTTCACTGCCCTTTGTTTGTCTGTCCTTCAGGCAGCTTGTGACAGTCCTGTGACAGCCCATGTGTGCAGCAACATAAACTGCTTTCAAGAAACAATTTGCCTTTACTATGTTTATTCTGCAAACTCCTTCCATTTATGATTTTTTTTCCAAATTCTTAACTGACTTTATCATATTCTTCAAGGATTTTCTCTGGTGAGTAAGAAGCCCAAGAATATAATAAGGACAGAAATGAAAAAGTGAAGTCAGGGATGCTATATTTAAACACTCCCTACAAGCTTTATATAGAAAACTAAAAGGCTATGAAAGAAGTCTTGTCCTTTGCACAAGGGGTAGGTGTGCATTTGTTTACATGATGAATGACAAATTCAGTCAGCTGAACACACGGAACATCCTGGTGCTCTCTGCAATTTCACTTATGCACAGAAGCAACCCTCAACCAGTACCAGGTGTTTCTTTTCTGTTTTCACCCTTACTGTACTTGGCAAAGGGAGGGCATTTCAGGTGCACAATTTCTAATAATACATAATTTTTTTAAATGATCAAACACTTCTGAATAGCTATTTGAAGTTCTGCTTGTCTTTCATTTCAATGGCCATTTCAAGAGTCTTGGAAGATTTTTTTGTGCAGGTGCAGAGTTCAGGTGAAAAATGCACCTGCACCAGAAATCTGTGTACTCCGGGAAGAATTTGAGCAAGTGTTCCTCATACTATATTGGTCTGGATTTATATTTGTCTATGTGTGCAAGTTATTTATGTTAAATTGGAATCAAATACAGCTAAAGACTACTGCATAAAATGAGAAACAGATTTTGTTAAAAAGAGCCCAACCCAAAAGACTATCGGACATAGAAAGAAGTACCACCATTTGATGCCTGATGACGGATTACATCAATGATGACTAGATGAACTTCAGTTTATGAAACTGACAGAAATGATGATAACTCATGGATTTCAGACTTCCGTCTTTTCTAAGGATATGCCATTTAAGTGGAGTTTTCTAAAAGGTTTTCCATTTGGACAATGGTACCTTGTGTCTTCCTTCCTTGTCGGGTCTCTACAATCAAGTCAGCTACACATGCTGGGCCAGGTTATGCCTTGCCCCAAAGCAGATGTGCAGTGGGAAAGAGGTATTCCTGCCTGAACTGTGCTACTGAATTCAAACACATTCAAACATACAGCTGTGTATTACCAGGTAGTACTAAGGTGTTACCAATGGTACCAACTCTGTCCCACCTCCACTGTCCTGATTGTGAACATTTTTTAATTGATTCATCTGTGAAATCAACATTGCCAGATTTAAAAGAAAGAAACTGCAATTATTGTGGATTGGATTTGTCTGATTAAGAAAAAAAAATGGAATACAAAAATGGCTCTGGACAAAATAACCTGTATTTTATAGCAACAGATAGTGTAACTGTTTAGGGATGAAAACCAGCATTATAAGGTAAATTCAGCACCCTAAGTTTAAAGGGCTTCACAGTTTTACTGAAAGGAAACTATCACAGTCCCATGTTTTTCTCACCAGTAGTATTACTACATATTGATTAATGTTTAAAAAGTTATCCTCTAAAAGCATTTAACTGTCACAAGCATGTCACTTTCTCTCCTCTTACAAACTTCAACTCTAGTTATTAAGATGCAGAGAGGAAGGTGTTGCATGGACACCCATAACCCAGGTTTACTTTTTACAAACACAGCTTCCTTAGAACAAGCAGGCAACCTAACCTGTATACTCAATGACAACTATTTATAGGACAAGTATTGCCTGTTTGAAATCAGTCAGGAAGCACCAAAATAAGATCAAATAAGCTAATTATTAAAGACCATTATTAATATGAGCTGATTATATTTCCCATAATAGGAGGAGTGCTAANATAGTAGTATCAATGTACTGTCAAGACTCAAAGCCCTCTGGTTGGACAAATTTTAGGGTGCTTCTTTTAAAGCTTTTCTTATTTGACAAGCCTTTGTTATTTATTTCAGTGAGCAGTATTCAAATCACCAGAGCCCAGCTTCTCCAGCACAAATGCCTGCACTCATCTTGTAGGAGACGGCTGTCCACTACAATCTTACGTGAAACGCAACTACTGTAAAAATAAGTGCTAGTAAAAACTACGGCCAGATAAATGCTCCCTGAAGCTTTTCAAAACACCAGTGAAAACTACTATTTGGAAGAAAATAAGCATTATCTTTCAGTCACTTACATGCAAACGTGAAATGGACAGGAAAATATGAAGCTGAAGTTTAACTTCATTAGTACACTCCACTTAGCAGTTCTCCCTCCTGCCCCCCCCAAATCAGCCTGAAAGAAATGCAAAGGAGACACCTCCTAAAAGCACCTTAAAGTTCAAAGAAGGAGATGGGCACCACGCCGGGTTTTCGAAACCGCCAGTGATCTCAGCGTGGGGAGACCCGGCAACCTGGCTCTTAACGCTGAATTAGGGCGGCTTTCAAACACGGGTGATGCGTCCTACATGAAACATGCCTGTCGCACGGGAGAGTTTAGGAAGTACCTATTAGTCCAGACCCCAGCGCCGCCGCCCCCGGACCATGCCCGCGGCCCTGGACGTGCGGGGGCCGCCGGACTCCGGCCCCGCTCCCGCAGCCCCCGCTGCCCCCACACCAGCTCCTCGGAAGGTCCGGGCCTCCTCGGAAGGCCTCTGGCGGCGGGTGAGCCGCCTTTGCCTTACCCGTGGTGGAGAGGACGGTGCTGGCGAAGAAGAGGGAGGAGGTGAAGTCCCAGTTCCAGTTTCCCGAGGCGTTGCTGAGCACCGAGACGCCGTAGTTGTTGGCCTCCAGCACCCGCATCAGGAACTGCTCCAGCTGCTGCTCCGAGAGGCAGGCATGCTCCTCCAGGAAGCGCTGCTTCAGCTTACCCAGCTCCTGGCGCAGCAGGTCCTCGTAGGGCAGCTCCACCGAGGAGAAGACCACGGCGCCGAACACCAGGTAGAGCAGGTAGCCCAGCACCAGCAGGGCGAAACACCAGGCGGAGCGGTGCTGCTCCACCAGCCGCACGCAGGAACTGCCCGCCAGCGACTGCAGCATCTTCCCGAGCCGGGGCCGCCTTGCGCCCCGGGCCGGGCAGGGATGCCGAGGGGGTGCGGGGCTTGAGGGAGAGAGGGAAGGGAAGGGGGAGCGCAGCCGGCGCCTGCCCCCTCTGCGGCCGCTGGCTGACTTTGAAGGCGCGGAGCGGCGCTGATGTGGCGCTCACGTGGCCGCGCGGCGCAGGTACCGCGGCAAAGGGAGGGGGGGGATGGAGGGAGGCAGGGCCTCCTGCTGCTGATGCTGCTCCCGCAGCCGCCGCCAGCCGGCCGGTCCCGCCGGCTCGCCCGCCCCACGCCCCCGCCGCCGGCTGCCGGAACGCCGGCGCTTTCTCTCCCTTCTGTTCCTTGTCACCGAGTGACGCGTGGGGAGCGCGGGGGATCCCCCGCTGGCGCTCAGCGAAGCCGATCGGAAGCCGCCCCCCTCCCGCCCCGGCCCCGCGCTGTGGCGAAGGCTTATTTCTCTTTCCACCCAAAGTCTCTGGAGGTTTCTTTGCCCCCCACAGTGAGAAACCCCCAGAACAGCAATCCCTTCCGTTATTGACTTGTTTCATTATTTACTTATTTATACATTCACGTTTCAAGGCAGAATAAGGTGACGCAGTGTGAAGCAGGAGGCTGAATTTCATTCAGCTCAGGATGAATTCAAGGAGAAACTCAGATGTACAGCATTAATATCCTCCCTGAAGTTCATAACTTCAAAATGGGGCTTGTTTGGAGGTGCAGTTCCAACCAGCTGACCTCCAGCATCTCCCCATATAAACTAAAGGAGTCTTTGCCCCTGTGCTGGGCTTTTGAAGACACTTTTTAATGGTGTGCAGTGCCCAGCTAGTGCTCAGAGCGGCATCCGAGATGAATACAAAGGCACTGTGTAGCCCTCTGTGTGGTCCCAGGCAGTGATCTTTGCAAGTTTCTCTTTGAATGTTTCTTTCTTCATCCATCTCAAACTGTGACCAGCAACCTCACAATTAACTTGCCTGATGAAGCTCCTCACCAGATGAAAAGGATCAGTGAAAATTACAGCTACCTAAACTATCCCTTAGGGTGAATAAAATCAGCTTCTGGGTAAGGAGAAGAAGGGGATTCCCAGGTCATATCACATAAGGCTCTGCTGCGTCCCTTTCACCTCTCAGCTGGTGGGAATTTATGCTACAGTCACAAAGTAGTAGCTTGTAAGTTAGAAACTTACTAGAGCTGAGCCAATGACTTTGGAGAGAGTAAATCAAATCTAGCAACCTACCTTAGAATGTGAAGTACCTCTCTAAGTTGTAAGGGCTACCATGGGACAAAAAGAGAAAAATGAAAGGCACAAAATAATTTTTCATGCTAGAAACTTAAGGCAGTGTGTCAACAGTTTCTTTAATGGACCACCTACATAAAACAGGGATTAATCTGGCCTGGCAGAGCAGCTCATGCAGTTCCTGGTCCATTCCCCACTGCCAGCTATAGCAGAGTCATTCCAGGAACTTCAGCAAGTCCCCCACTCCCACTTGTCTTATTTCATGTAAATGTGTCCATACACGCAAAATGCAGCTGCTTGAATACTTGTTCAGTAGTGCACTTGGGGGATGTGGGAGTACACATGAGACAGGCTGAGCAGACAGACTGTCCATGCTGTGCTGGGAGCACACACGTGTTCTGGCCTATGCACAGGTGGCTGTGCATGTGTGCATGCACATGCAGTCATGCAGCCAGGGAGGGGACCCCATGGGCACTTGGGTGTTTTAGTAGGAAGGTCAACTTTTCTCGCGTGGCTGAACTCCTGGACTTGCAAGGTAAAGGGTTCCAGAGTGTTTGTAAGTAGAAATTGGAGCGCTCAAGGGAAGTGCAGCACAATTAAATTAGGACAGGGGCTTGACATGAGCAGCTGAAGAAAAACTGTGCTATATATTCAGATGTTAATTGACAGGAGGACAGACAGAGGCAGATGTCACATCCCTACACTATTGCACTGCACTAAGCGTGAATTTAAGCCTTGTTACGGAAAAAGAAATTGAGGAACCTCATTGACCAATTTGGTATGCTTAACTAACTTCATCCAGTTATCCAGTTACTTAGCTACTTGTCCCCTCAAATTCCAAATGACTGAGTACTTCTGCCTCTAATAGAAAAACCATTTAAAACAGTATGTGTGACATAGCGGGCTCCATTTTGATCAAATGTACTCAATTTACCAAACACAGTAGATTTCACAACATGGTCTACTTTATGCCAACATCTGGTACATATGGTTGCATTCACGACAGGGAATGGTCCTGTCTTTGCTATGTTTCCCCAACCTTCAAGCCAAATATTTGTTTAAAGGTTAGAAAATGTTTACCTAAGAGCACGCCTCTCTTCAGTGGTGAAAGGAAACTGTGGCTGGGTAACTGAGCAGTTTTATTTACCATCCTCCTTCAGTTTTCCATTTTTATGAATCACTCATTTTCCGTTTTTAGAAGCCTCTCACACTTGGAGTCTTGCTGGACTAGAGAGAAAAGGAGGACTTTCTGCTGAACAGAGCCTGCACTACTTTTATAACTTGATTTTTTTTCCCCTGCAGTTTTTTGGCATAGCCTAAGGGGAACAATGGCAGAGCATCACAGCTGTGTCACCAAAGCATTCGTGTTCTTGCTTCCAAAGCAAGCATCTGAACAGTGTGAGTTTTAGCCATCATTATTAATGTTCATGTTGTAACTCAAAGCCCTTAACATATCTGATAATTTAATTACAGATTTTTTGGGGATAGATGTGCAGAAACATGTCCTTATGTTCAGTTTTCTGACTTCAAGTGATTGTATTTACCATGATAATATCATATGTGAATGCAATTATGTCATTCCGGTTTCATTCCGAAGTATACTATATCTGTTTTCATCTTGTTTTGCTAGTCAAGGATCAGACTAATCAACGATTCAGTGAACTGAATTCAGTGTTATATACTGTATAAGAGAAAGTCACAACATGCTTCAGCGGATAGTGACTGAAGTTTGGAACAGGCTGTTACAGAACAATCCTTTCCCATCAGAAGTTTCATTCCACTATGACTGTCTCTCTTAATAAAACATGAATCCAGTTAATAAAGCGTACCACATCATCACATCACTCATCCACCAGTTGTGCTTAATGGCTACTGGAGAAATCCAGCTGCAAGCAGAATGAAGAAACCCACCTTTGGTAGCTAACTGGTGCTCTCTATTGCAGAAAACTTTCCTCTGAACTACAGAAAATACTAACATACGTTGCCTGTCTACAAGGGTAGAAGGCAGACACCCTATTCCACCACTGAACTGAGAGAGAAACCACAGTCATGCCCTGGGATGCTAGAAAACCACAGAGAAAGTTAGCAGTCCTTCTAACTGCTGCCTGGGGAAGTAGGACAAGTCCCTTATCACATCCCTGGGCTAGCAGCTTCTGTAGCATAATCCAGAGGTTGAGAAAATCCTTTCTTGTACAAAAGAAGTGTAAGGCCCTCTCATAGTTGTGTGAATCATGGACATTTTCTGTTAGCAGAAGTGAAATTGAAGTAAAGAGGTTTTATGTTAACAGCAATCGGTCTTCGAGAGTTTTGGTTAACTAAAAAAATCTTTAATTACTGACACATTACCAATGAAAGCCTGAAGTGCTCAAAACACTGGAAAACAAAGAGAAGATGGCTAGAGAAAGAGGACAGCCTGGTGGCAGACAGTGACCAGAGAGGGGGACCAGTGTACTCCAGTCTTTTGTCCAGTGAATGATAATGAAAACAGATAAAAAGAGTAGTTTCAGCAAAAAGCAAGAACAGCTCACAGCAGCACTTCAGTGACTAGAGACTGGCCTGTGCTGAGTGGCATATGCTGAAGACGAGTTTTGACACTGCTGTTCTGCTGCTGTAATCACTGAGCTCTAGTCCATGAATGGGAATGAGTCTGGGGAAAGGGAATACCCATGTTTGGCACTGTTACTAGTATCAAGGCTATAAAATATTTTCAGCACCAAAAAAATGCCTGAAAGTCATTCACATACACAGGAAATTTCAAGCTGACTGAAAGGATTTTTTTTCTTTTTTTTTTTTTTTTAAATCCCCCCCAGAAAAGTAGTGTCATGGCCAAGTCATAAACTTTTTACATCAGTTTTGGAAGAAAATGTCCTTCCTCTTATTATGTTGAAGAGCCATGAATCCCAAGGAACTGGGTAAATAAAATCAGTTACCAGGCAATACTTGTCCTGACAAACCTGTTCTGCTTTGACATACCTACAGCATGAGCTCACAGTGCAGAGAACAGAGGAGGTGGTGTTGAGGAACAGTGGGATGAACCAGGACAGTGTGGGAGGCAATGAACAGTTACGTGGGGAGAACATGAGGCAGTATCAAAGCTGTGTCACCCTGACAGCTGAATATTGAATAGCAACAGGGAACTGATTGGTCCTTCAGTATTTTTCTTCAAATCTGGCATGAGTACAAAGTCTAAAGTCTGCTGATTATGCAGAAAGATAGCCATAAATGCAAGATTTGCTGAATTCACTTCCATTAACAATTCTGCCACATATAACTGTTGCATTGAATATTTTTTAAAGTGAAACTGATGGGGAGTATAATCCCTTAAGATGTGCTCTATCTGTTAAGTGAAGGCAGGAACATTAGACGTTTCCTGTTATACAGGAAGATATATCTGAACAATTGTTTCCAAACACTCAATTTGTGAGTATTGCAAAAATTAATATAAGATTGGCTAGTGGCTCTGACTGAATGTCAAGGCCTCATGGGCAGGCAGGATGTGAAGTCGTAAGAATCACATCCTCACAGACACTGGCACAAATGTAGTTAAATTGAGAAGCAGTCAAATGAGTTTCCATGTGTTCTGTTTCCAATGGGTAAGGTGTTTTATTTTGTCTAAATGGAATCATCTAGATTTGGGTCAAATAATATAAATCTTATAAAAGTTGAAACAACACAGCCTGAACTTCGATGGAAAAAATGTAATCTTTGAAGAGGGGATTCATTCTCATCTTACTGTGGCGGGAGAAGAGTATAGATGTATTTAGGTCTTTAAAATTTATCACCAGGCAAACTGGTGACAGTGGAAATATTGCTGTGGTAGAAAAAGAGTCAGTGAAATCTGTGTCCATGTTCATGCCAATTCCAACATCCTGCCTGGCTGAATTCTACTTGAGAGGAAGGGGAGAAGGCTTGAGTTTTAGTGGCTTCCTCAAAAAAAAAAGTATTTTATGCTGTTAACGTAATGGTGCAACACTGTCAACAAAGGTCAAGACCACTGATCTGTGATAGCGAAGGAATGAATGTACCTGGTTTGGAGCTATATTTAGGGGAAGGTTTACATCATGAAGTAGTAATGTTTAGAATGAAGAAATTTTATATGCGTCATCAGGCACAATTTCTTTCTTGAGTGAGTCATCTTTGTTTGGTGTAAATGCATTTTTCCTTACAGTTGCAATTGCTATTCATATTTAATCCATGATCTTGGTGTCTAGGTAGAATAACTGACAGACAATTGTTTTATGAAGATAAGCATTTTATGTCACAGAAAAAGTAATTTCATGTATTCTTACCATCAAGCTTACCCAATGACATTATCCAAAAAGGAACTTTGTTGCTTTAAGAGGTATCGGTCCTGTGGGGATGAGGGCTGCATATATGTACATAAAGACATGCATCTATATATATAACTATATGTTTTTATGTCATTTTATATATAGCGTTCTTCCTTAAACTTCTCACTATTATTCTAAGTTGAGCAGTATCTTTGTAGAAAGCTAATTACCTGTGATTTGTAGGATTGTGTTAATGCTAAAGGAATGTAATAGCTCAGAGAATTCAGGATGTCAACATGACCTTACTAGATCATTACATTAAATGAAATTTGTTGTTTTAAAGAAAATGGCCTTGCCCTCCTAAATCCTGTGACAGGCACCCAGCAGAATTGGCCTTTTTAACCTCTTGTTCAAGGTGCTGAAAAGAAGAAAAATGTTTAATATACTTGCTACTGAAAATAAGGCTTCACAAAATACTTTGTCTTCTACCTGTTCTGTGGCATTTTTTTTTGTACTTCTTCTCCCTACTTGGCATCCTGCTATTAAAGATGGCTATGATGGGAAATAAAAGAAGGCAGTAGCTGAGGTGGATTCAAACAGCTGTGGGTGTCCAAGTGGCCCTCCTGATCTTACCATCTTTGGGATTGACCTTGGTTTTGTCTCCAACATGTTGTGCCAGTTCCAGGAAGTGATGGTGTAAGCAGGGCCTACCAGCTTTCTCTCACTTTCAAAACAAAGAGTCCCTGAGAGGGTTACACACTAACTGATCTCTCTGTCATTACCTTTTTTCCATAGTTAGGCTATATTTCTGTGGTTTCTGATTTTGGTTAACTGAGGCCCAGTTCCTGTTCCTTAGTTTAGCGGTGCCATTGGAGAGTACTGGTAGGTCCTTTAGCCTGTTGTAATTCTGTTTGCATTTCTGTAGGATTTGTGTACTGGTATAATCAGTTTTATACACAGGCTGAGTTGAACTTCTGCTACAGTGGCAGACAAAAACTTGGATGCAGCAGTGGTGACATTCTCACTGACAGCTCACACACCCCTCTTGCCCATTCACAGAATGTCAAAGTAGACTTCAGCTTCAGCTCCATTTGTCCCTGGGCCCCAGCATGGGCACAGAGAACTGCACTGCTCTCCAAGGCCTCCCTGCCCTGGGTTGTGAGTTCACACAGAACAGTGTGCACACTTGTACTGCATGTACTGGGGTCAGTGTGCTGGAGCCTGTTCCAGACACTGACTATTCTTTGACGCTGCCCTAGCCAGTTGGGATTTGGTGACTGGAGATGTTTTTGAAGTTGTCATTTTTAACAGTGAATGTCTGGATGCCTGCGATGAACCTGACCCATTGGAGACCTTGTAGAAACTATGGACTGCCACTGGGCAGTGATATTTTGCTTAAGTAGGGAAGTCTGGTGCTGGATATGGATGACTGCATGTGGATCATACAGGGCAAGTTCTTGGGATGACTATCAGATGCTGCCTAGATGCAGTCCATGAAGTAAGGGACCGTGGAAGAAGTAGGGTTGCAGCTCTGGAAAAGAATCTCTCTTTCCTGGTGCAGCCATACCTGATAGCTAGGATGTACAGCAATATGGTTTTTCAGGGCTCTAGACTCCTAGAGAATTTAAATTCCAATGACAGACCCATCTTTGCAGTCTCTAATACATAGAATATACTCTAATCCAGATACTCAGCCATACCTGAAAACAACCTTTGTGTCTGACCTTGCATATTTCCTGTGCTGAGTAAATTCTGCAGTTTGAAGGAGCTTAATGTTTAACTGTAGGGAGGCATAAGCTCCATTTCTTTCTACAAGTGTCCTATCAGGATGGAAAATCAAGAGAACCCTTTTCTGTGGGCATAGGCTTTACAGCCAGCACAAGGTGGGGGTGAGCCTTGAAACAGCCACCCTTCCCTCATCATTCCTGCAGATCAAATCCATCTCTTTCAGTGGTCAGTCCTAACAACTCTGAGGCTTAATAGTTCTTCGCTGTGAATGCAGCACAAACCAACATACTGAACCAGAAACCCTCAGCCTTGGCATCTATTCCTCATAGCTGAAGGCCCACATTACCATAAGGAAGTCATCAGGAGTTACTTACTATTCACCAATGAGGAAACACAGGCAAAACCATCTAATTTGTGATACTCCCACTTGGATATGCTATTTGAACAGGTTCATTTTCAAGGCAACCCTTCTACCTCATTAGTGTTAAATTTTAATAAGTGCAATTCATTGCCTTCTTGAACCAATGTCTGGAACAGCCCATGGGTACTACTGCCACACGCACCTGCTATAATGAATACCAAAGCCTATTTCAGTGACCTGAATCCTTTGAAAATTTAGTCCTTTATTTTTATCCATTTAGAGGGAACACAAGCTGCAGTGTCCTACTTCTTCTCAATTGTGTCATATGACTCATCAATCAAAATTGGGTTTGGATCCTACTGTCACCCACTGATTTTCAATCAACCCAACAAACCTATCAGAAGTAAAAAAGAAAGATTTTTTTCACTCAGTCTAAGATACCTTTACAAATTCTGAGTTGTCAGAATACAATTTCAGCAAGGCCAAATTCTATACTCTCCCCTGAAAAGATAGATAGATAGATAGATAGATAGATAGATAGATAGATAGATAGATAGATAGATAGATAGATAGATGATAGAACTGCTTTGTATCTAAAATCTAACTGCTTCACAGGACAAGAGAAAAATTTTCGTGAAGTAATTCAACGTTAATATGAAATTTTATACTATTGGGTTGATTAATTTTTAACAAAATGCAATAGTATTTTTTTATCTACTTCTGTCAGAGCATACTGTACACTCTTGCAACATTTACCAGATACAGAGGTATGAAAGCTGTCTGGCCTACAGGCTGTTAAAGAAAAGCCTTAAAATGTAAGTCTATGCAGAGGAACCTCTGTTAACAACCTGAGTTTTACCCCTGTACTTTTAGAAATGCATGAAGCAATTTAAAAACATCACCACCCCCCCACCATCCTTACCACTAGAATCTGTTTCTCTTACTGTAATAGCAAAACAAGTATCAGTGACCTGTTCCCATTCTGTCTGAGTGATGAGACATATATGGAAAACAATTACAACATATGCTAAAGAAGATAATTCCTTCCTTCCTCTTGAAAACTTTTTCTCAGAATTCATCCTGTTATCCTTCAAACAACTCTTCAGCTTTGCCAGGAATAAAGAATAAAATACTGCAAAATGTAGTTTCCAGGGGAAAAAAACCAAACAAAGCAAAACAAAAACAAAAACAAAAAAACCCCAAACAAAACAAAACAAAAGAAAAAACAAACAAAAAACATCCCAAATGATAAAGATTTCTCCCAGTGCCACCATTTCTCTTCTGATCTATTACTCTGGATTTTAAGAGAGATCTACAAAATGCTTTGAGAGGGTCAGGTTGGGACCTAACACTTGTAACCCTTTTGAAGATGGCCCACTATGGATTCTGATTTTGTGCTGCATTGTAATTTTCTCTACCTCCCCCACTTTGTTTAAGCTAATCCTACCTGTGCCTCTACTTGCTCCAAGTTAAAAGTCTTCTTCTACTACACACCCCATAAAGTGAATTTAGGATTATATTTTCATTAACATGAAAATGTAATAAAACTAACTCTATGTTTATTTTTCAAGCTGTCCTTTCATGAAGTCCTTAGCATTACTTAATTGTGAACAATTGATGATAAAATATTAAACCAGGCTACAGAAACTACCATTAGCATAGGTTTTCCAATGAAACTGAATTGGTGTGAAACTAATTTTCAGACAGTACATATACAACTTAGTGACAGAAATGATCTTCATCACACATTTTAAGCTTTGGATGAACCTCTGCTTTCAAGCTAACATCCTATCCCTCGTCAACATACAGTCAATCAAAGTATTAATTATTAATATTAGAGTGATAATTAATAGTAATCAGATATATTACCACAATGAAAATGAATTTTATTTTGTGTTTATTAAGTAAAGGAAAATATTTTTCTAGGCAGTGCACAGAGAAGAAAATAAGAAGCGGAAACCCCTAATATTACTGGATACTAGAATAACTTGTAATCTCACTAGTAAATAGTCACAAATAAATTGTTTTCACATTGTACTGATACCTTCTGTTTCACTACAGTTAAATTCTTACCATATCTAGTTTGGCTATAAAATACAAAGGCATTCATCTGCTGTGTGGCTGCCTCACCACATGAAATGTTTCTTTTGGAAATTGCCCTTATAGAGTGCAATTTACCTGCAACAGCACAAGCCACTGTTGGTAAGCAAAAGTGAATCTGCTGATGAAATATCTTGCATCTAAAATCCATTATTGAATCAAAAAGGAAAGTATTCTTTACTGAAGTAGTTCATGGGCTATGTATTCTTCTTTAGTTAGTTTGAGCTTTGATTACAATAATGCAATCAATATAAGGCACAATGTGTTCCAAGAAGCCAAAACAGAAGAATCAGACGGTAATAAAAGGCAGTTTCAGCAACATTTTTGTAAGAACAATGCATGATATTATATATTAAACATTAAACTTCACAGATAATAAGCATTTAGGCTAGTGCTGAATAGTCCTCAAAGGATTCTCAGTGCAGTCACACAAGGGCACCTATCATGAGAAGACAAGCAGAATACTCATCCAGCAGCTAGAGGCTGAGTGACCTCCTATCAGAAATCCAGTAAGAACAAGTCTTTCCTAGCCAAAATCAGTGAAAGACTCTTGTTTACAGCACCTAGAAAAGAAGTACTACTTGCCAGCAAATAATAGTTACAAGAATCACAGAATGGGTAAGGTTGTATGGGATTATATTGATGAGGAAAATGATGATGGTTATTCTTACTATCCAAACCACAGCAATTTGGTCCAGCATTGCAAAAACCTCAATGGTTTATTGCATATTTATAACCTCATTCTATTATCGAATACATTCAGCCACTGAATTCATCTAAGGTATTATATGATACTGTGCCATAATTACTGAACAGCTTAATGATTTTGAGCACTGAAAAGAGAAAAAGTTTCAGTGCTTTTAATCTCCTAGCATCCTTTGAGTGAGGAAATTATGTTTTCCTCATTTTATATCTGAAAAATGGAGTCACAGAAGCAGAAGATAACTTTTTGAACCCTGGTCACCATGAGATGGGGAGAGGCATTTAATAACAGTCAGGAGTGCCGTCAAACCTCTGTTGCCATCACTAGGAAGTACGTGTGCAGATAATAGCAGTACTTTTTGCAATCTCATGAAGGACTTGCTTGCCTCCTAAACTTCGAATTCCCAGTGACCAAAGTCATTTCATGGAGGAGGAATTAATGATGGAATCAGATTTTTGCTGCCAGCAAATAAGTCTGTGTACAAAATGTAGGAAAAGTGTATTTTTCTACAACTTGTGGAAGGGTTAATTTCTAAGCTGACCTCTGCCACCAGGTTTTGTCCCTAGGTGGCATCTTACCTTGCACCTTTTCTGGGCCACACTCTTAACCTGTCAGTAGTTTTCTGCAGGATTTTTTTGATTCTTGTATGCATACAGGCATGTCCAAAACTCATCCATGTCCCAGCTGCTCTGATGCCAGTCACCATCAGCACTTTCTACCTGACACCCTGCCGTGGTAATGATGCGGCGTCTTCCAAACGTTATCCCCCTCTGAAGAACAGCAGTTATTTTCAATTTAATGGATGAAAAATCCTTTGTTGTACAATTCTTACCTTGCAGCTGAACCTCTGACAGAGCTGGCCTGAGTGGCTTACTGTGGTGTCCAGGCTGTGGTGGAAAGAGACATACACCAAGGACACTGCAAGTGCTGGTGTTGCCTCCTCCTGTATGGCAACATGTGTGTGGCCCATGTATGACTTGCCACAGGCAAAGGGAACAACAGATCTGAGGGACCACTGCACTAAAGGACCTGTAACAGCTTAGCAAAGCCAGAAGTCTTGTTGTTAATTCCCTGAACACCAATTCTAAAACTTGAAGATAGGCACTCCAAAATTTTTAGCCACAGGCTCCTTTCTGCTTTGATATTCTCATTCATATTCTGTGAAAGACATTATTTTGGGAGGACAAAATGTGCTGTTACCACAGGATCATATAAATTCTACCTATCTTCTGGGAAGCTCAGACTGAAAGGAGGTCTGGATGTAGCTATCCTAAAGCATTAAATATTTATGAAAAATATATATCACAGCATTACATACAATTGTGCAATATACTTTTGTGACTTTGCCCTCAAGGCACTTCTTTTATATATTAAATTGATGATAAATGGTGTGATGCTTTGCAGCAACAAAAGATCTCCTCTTCAACCCTTCAAATAAACTCCCTAAGATGTATTTCTTTTGGTTGATGTTAAAGCAGAAAACTGCATTTTCACCTCATCATTTTATTTTGTAATAGTTTTGGTTATGATAATAGAATAATCAAGAAAACTATTTTTAAAATAACTTCACTAAACTAAGAGGAAATTATATTGTCTGCTGAGTTTGAAAATCTGTCTATAATTTGATTTAAATGTCACTCCTTTCCGTTCATCTTAGCAATTCTGAAGACTGTAGTCCTTATGAAGTATATAGTTCCAGAATATAGGCTTTGTCTTTTGAAATCTATGACCCTATAGTATGCTTTCAGGAGAGTATGTCTTTATATTAGCTGTAAAAGATAATCTAATAGTTGGTGCAGTCTTATTCCTGTAACATGATTTATTATTTGCTTTTCTCTATGTATTGTTGTGTGTTGTATATTTGTGAGGAAAATTATTCATCTGTAGCTAAGGATAGTACAGAATTTTACTATACAAGTCTCTATTTCATAATTTACAAGTGATTCTTGTATATATGAAGTACTCTTCAATCCACATAAAGAGCAGTGGAATTTCAGCAATTGCAATATTTTCTTTCATTCTTCAATCTTACTATATTAAAAAAAAAAAAAAAAAGGAAAAGCATATTAGCATGAAAGATATTTATGTGGCTGTGCTTTTGCAGAAAAGATACGAACTGACCAGCTCTTACTTGTTTTATTTCATTGTCTAGAACAGTACCATCACTTACAAGGTTAGGTTTTTTATTCATCCACCTGTGGTGGCTGTTTGCAAATTGAGGCTGGTTTTTCAAAAAGGGACTGTAGAGTAAAAAAATACTCCTAAAGAAACTCATCATCATCATGGCTAGACTTTGTGAATGAAGATTTGGGAGGGATTTACCCATGCTTGCTGCAAGCACGCTGATGGCTGATAAGGCCAATGTGAGATAGGCAAGTCCGGTTGCAAAAGGCACAGCAGAAAGTCTCTGTAGGTGGGACTGTCAGGGCACGGTTCTTTCTGCCTTGTCTTTTCTACTCCAGGCTGATTCTGCGTGCGGTTTCAAAGGAGACAGCAGCGTTATAGATTGTGGGTCTCCACGTCTCCTGATTGGAGGCCAGAGTGGACCACTGATGGTGGTCAGTATGGCCAAGGCTGAGGTGTTGTT
>VXAU01006141.1:1380341-1454620 GCA_013399695.1 Formicarius rufipectus
TCCTGAGGTGCAGGTTGATAGAGAACTTCTCTCTTCTTCAGGCTGATTTCCAGCCCAAAAAGCTCAGCAGCCTCTGCAAAGCAGGATGTTAAGCGCTGCAGAGCTGTTTCTGTGTGGGCAACAAGGGCAGCATCAACAGCAAAAAGCAGCTCACGGACAAGGTGGTTTAGGGTCTTAGTGTGGGCCTTCAGCCTCCTTAGGTTGAAGAGACTTCCATCGGTACAATACTGGATGTAGATGATGTTTTCTTCATTGAGATCTGCCGTGGCCCTTTGGAGTATCATGCTGAAGAAGATTGTGAATAGAGTTGGTGCGAGAACACAACCTTTTTTCACGCCATTGGTTATTGGAAAGGGCTCAGAGAGAGCATCGCCATATCTGACTTGGCCGCGCTGATCTTCATTTAACAAGATGATAATTTTGAGGAATTTGGGAGGACCCTAATCATTCCATGTCCCAAAGAAACTACTGATGTCATATTGGTAGTTCATCTGGCTATCAAGACATTGTTGTGATTCATTGTCTTCTTGGTACAGTATGCATTGTGTGTGAACAGGGTGGAGAGCTGGAGTTAGGAGAGGGACATAAGTAAGCTGTGGTGTCCCTTGGCCACCTCATTTCTGCTGTGCGTCCTGATGGCATGCACTCCTGCAGTAGCTGCTGCAGTGCTGGCAAACCTCCATGATCCTTTCCTCCTCATCTTCCAGTCCACTTCTAACATTTGATTAGCTCAGACATGCCCCCCAAATCAGTTTCTGAGTGGTGAGAGGGAGGGGAGGGAATGAGAAGTAAAGGTGCACAAGGCCAGATCATTATTCAGCATTGATCTGAGTAAACAAGACCAATGTAGATGGTTTATCCTACTTGCATTTCCAATGTGGATGCCTCCATCCTTGACAAGAGCAGAGCTGACCCTCTTCTCCACCAAGTCCACCTTGTTCTCAGATGTACAGCTACTGTTGGATTTTTGTTTAAACCAATTGAAATGTAATGCAGTGGAAATATTTTCCCTTCAGTACCTCTGATTTTCAGAAGAAATAGTTCCTTTTGTTAGCCAGAAATTAACTGTAAAAATAACACTTCAGCCCACATAAATTCTGACTGTACTCAAAACTTTAACCTAATTAAACTGTTAACTTTAAACTCTGGCATAAAAAGGAAAAAGGAAGAATATTTACATTAGATAGGTAAGGCAATATATCCCAGTTTGGCACATTTTGTACCACACAATGTTGAGTTCTGATATTTCAAATGTAATTAGACATATAGAGTGGACTTTTGCTAACTTGTCATGTAAGTAGAGCCATCATTTCCACTGTGAGCAGCTCAGGTGATCCAGCCTGCCTGCCCCTCCTGGCTTACAGACCATGTGGCTGGTGGAACAATGTAATTTCTTTTATCAAAAACTCATGACTCTAAAGGTCTGTCACTGCAAATAGTCATGGAAGCAAATCATATGTCAGCCTAAAAAAATCAATATTGAAGAAGAAATTGAACTACAACAGTGTTTCTGTCTGGTTATTTAAAAATAGATGAACAAAGAAAATTCAAAGCACAGGAAGCAGCCAAGAGAGGTTTACAGATTACTCAAAGGCTGAAAAATTGCAAAGAAACTCCTATTCTGGGAACAGCCTGGCTCAACACTCACTGAAACCAGAGAAGTGGTTCCTGCCCTTGACTTTGAAAGTCTTACCAGACACATCATTTGTGTCTTCTCAAACACAAATAGACAGTACCTAATTTCCTTGTTCACTTATATGCTTGTGCTAAGTCCTATTAACATCGCCCAAATAAGGTAAAGGGAAGAGTCTTGGACATGCACCAATCTGGTCTTCAAACCATAAGCTTCAAGTAAATGGTGCACAGTGAATCTGTCAACAAATAGAATGGGCTAAGATTGTCCCAAGAGGCCTTATTAAAGTCACAGGAGAATTATTGACACATTCAAAAGGTTCTACTGAAAATTGCTATCAAAACCTCTGAACTGTTATAGATATCCTTTGGCAAATTCTCTTGAGGCTTGCTGTAATATTCTACAGAAGATGCAGTTCTCCTTTAAAGTCTACAGGGTGCTTCAAAACCCTACAAGGGTTATAATTTTCTTATAAATGTCATTGTCTCAAACAGCTCTCTTAAAATGTTCTTTCAAACAAAAAAGTAAAGAAAAGATAAAAATAAAACCCAACCACCTAGGAAGGTTTTCACAAGAAAAAGAAAAGAGGTAGCTGAAAAAATTTAGTCTGAGTGTATCAATAAATGTGAGGATAGTGAAACTCAAGGATTGATAAAGAAATTAATAACATTAATGAATCATTAGCAAGGATCTACAAATAATTATATAGTAAAGTTTTCTAAAAGTGACTTGGTGAAGCTCTAAGAAATATCACTAAACCTGACTGTCTCAATTACCTCCCAAAGCTACAGAGGCCAAGAATTTTACTTACAAATACTACTGTCATCTTCCTGTCCTAGCAGCTCAGAAGGCAGACATCATCTGAATTTGCCATCTTGGACAATATCACCAGGATTGATTTGTGATTCCTACAAGAACAGCATGTAGATGGGTGTTAAGCTTGAATGTAGAAGAAATGTAGTGTTTTTTAGGGGACTTTTGTGCCTTACCTGGTAAGACCTTCAAATTCACTGTCAGGAGTATTAAGTCTCCCTGTGAGACAAGGTCAATTTACATGTTTCTGTTTTGCAGCATCAAGTCTGAAGAGCCAAAGCACCATGAATATCTGTTGCTTTATAGTTACTGAGCCTTATTCATGGTTCAGCACAGAGCTACACTTAGTTTCCAGTAAGAGGTCAGCTTGCTGTATACACAATCTGAGGAAAAGTAGCTGTGATGAATGGAAAAGCCTCACTTACATTTTGTATCCTGACATTCTGCTACCTGGAAGGAAGTCAGTTTGGGCTTTGAAACTCTTTCTCTCTGAGAAAAATGTCTCTTTATTCATGGGAATGCCTGTGAGTATGAATGGTTCCAGGGAATAGCAGCCAGTTAGTATTTGGGACTTGGATAATTCCTGGCACTTTTGTTGGACAAACATTATCCGACAGCTAGACTCACAGGAATAAACCTTACTGGGTGCTATATCAGAGTGGCCAGCTTTCCTCTGGAAAATAACTTTGAAAAGCTAACAATTTTTTTAAAATTATTTATTAATTATTCCTAGAATTATTCTGTGCTTCTGCTCCATTTCTCAATGTTGGGATTGTCCCCATCAGGAAGGGGGAACCCATGAACTCCAACATGAGACCAGTGAGAAGGGCTGATATGATATCAGTGCCCTAAATGTTGTTCTTGAGTGAGCTCCTGGCTCAGTGGTTGTCAGAAGCTCCTGGGTGTTAGTGAGAAATTTAAGTAATTAATTTCTTCCTGAAGAAGCTGAAATATATGAAGTATATTAGCTTGATTTACAAGAAGTCCATCTTGCTTTTACTAATTACCCTGCAGTCATATTGCTGGTTATGTTTTTCTAGCACATTGTGAAATCTGCAAAAACTGGAGTCAGAGAAATTATAACACCTCGGGTTCATTTGTGATTAAAATCAGAGACTGTTCTTACAGTGCACATTTCATCAGAGAAACTCAGAGCATTTCATGAACACAGGTTCCACACAGAATAGTTGGAAGAGTATAACAATTCCTAATAAGATATTATTATACTTGAACATTACATGCTGTCTTTTCCTCTCAAAACGTTTTTCAAATATACAAATGTACTAAAAGCTTCATTCTATGAGACACTGTATACACTATATGAGCAACCAAATAGGGTTTAGGGTAGGAAGGGAAACTGTAGTTGCCAGAAAAAAATGACAGAAACCACTCTGAGATGCACAAAGTAAACACTAAGTTAAACACTAAGTTAGAATTTGGCTAGGATAGGAAAGCTAAAACCTATGCACTCTTGGAAATGAAATAATGCCATTTTTAATGACCACAGTGCCAAGGGTGTTCACTTAGAACTGTTTAAACACAACTCCTGTTAATACAAATCTGGACTTTATGTTAACACAGCGTCAGTGAGATGAGTCATATACAGTGAAGTAACAGTGGATCACTGACCCCACTTCTAGGTGAACGTCCTCAAGACTAGCTGGGCATTAATGGTGTGTGACTGCTCTGCTTAAGGCGGTACAACTGCAATGCTCAGCAGGGAAATGAAGAGTTTTATCTGATCACAGCAAAGAGTACGTACTCCCATCTTGGGTCACACAAAGGATATGCCAGCACATGCAGAGAAAGGGGAAGGTCTAGGCAGGTACGGGCAGTCACATTATTCGTTCTCAGGTTCTGTGCAGGGCTTAAGGGTTTTGGATGCAGGCAAACAGCTGTTGTGGGGTTTTGGCATACATGTGAGAGAAGGCAGCCATCCTGGCATCCTACAAATGCCAGAAATGCTAGTGCTGGGGCAGGGGAGGACTATTTGGTGCCTGTGTGAGGGCATGTGCCAAAGAACCTGCTGATTAATGGCAGGATGATTGAACTGAGGCACAAATATTTTATTAAACCATGCCACTAGCTGGTAAGAGAGTGAGGATATTTCACAGGCAGAGAACTAAGACTGTGATGAGGTGACTAAATTAAACCCAAACATGTGAGACAGCTAAGAAATTAACTAACATCTCCATATTCCCTGCCCAGGTTCTTAGGCACTGTTATGTGTTCCACTTTGTCCCTCTGCCTCTATGAGAGGCTGTCTCTGCTGAACAGCATGCACTGCTTTGCATGCTAAAAAAAATACTGTGCATGATGAAAGGCTTAGAGCCAACAGCTGTAGCAGCCTTAATTAAAAATGCAATTAAAAGCCTAGAATGAGTTACTGTTAGCCAAAGGGGGTAGGAGAAAACAGAAGGTTGATCTGAGTGTTGTTTTTTTTTTTTCTCCCTAGTATACTGGAGTGGGAATGGAGCTAGAGAGATAACAGAGCAATTAAAAATAAGAAATGAATGAAATTAGTAATGAAAATGACTGGGAGAGGCTGAATTTTTTTTTTTAAATCTGTCTATAGTGTACTAAATAAAGAAAAGGAGTTTGAATAATCAAGGTCAGAATTATGCTGTAAAATTAATTGCTAATTAAGAACACAGCAAGAGTAAATGGAAAATATAGAAGATATGATGTAATGGCTCCAGTGATACATATCTCTAAGGAGCTAGAGGAATTGTGGTGTCTGAATGGATCTGATGGAGTGTTGAAGGGTGTATCCTGTGGCTTTATGTATCTAAAGGCAGTGCTAAGTTACAAGACTCCCCCCTCTGTAGTCATGGTGAGGGAGTCACCTCCAACACCACAACACTCCTTTGAGAGACCAGAGGAAATAAAATGTTTTCCATCAGGAATGTGATGAAACCTAGTGATGATGATGCTAGTGCTTCACTCAGCTTATTACAGTGTTCTTATTACCAGGACTTTAGAGCCTTACTGATATTGAGTTCATGCTGGCTCTGTATTCCCTTAACTCCATCAGCTTCCAAAAGGAAAAAATGAAGGAAACTCTGAGGCAGAAATGAGGCATCTTCAAAGAGCAAAGCTGCCACTTCAGTTGCTTGTACCAGCACTAAGCTCAGAAGGGTAAACTTCAAAGAGAGTGAAGCCTCTTTTCTTCAGCAGATGGATGAAGCAAACATAACACACATCAGCACAGATACAGTTTTCCTGACTCCAGAGCTACAAAAAACATCATTCATGCACCAAAAACTTGGAAATCAAAATTGATTCCCTCTTGATTTCATCCTTGTGCCTTAATCCTTTAATCAGAAGAGATCCCTGGCAGGAATTTGTTAACAAGAACCAACACTGAGCTGTAGAGTTGGTATACCTCAAAAAGCTGCTGAAACTGCTAAAATAGTCAGGGGGAGGATAAGACAGCAAGATATCCAGAGACCAATGGTTGATCCTTCCATTGTGTACCAGCTTTGCCTTCTGCTGAAGATTTATGCATCCTTGATCATTTGCATCCGCTGCTTGGGCTCTGAAAGGAGTGTGGAGTGAGTGTATACAGGGTAGTCTGGAGGGAACATTCCATTTGTCACATAAGGAAACCGTTGATGTACTTGTGTGATATGAGAGAAAACAGCTTTGACAAGCAGACCATATATGAAATATTAAAATGCTACCTACCCTGACTGCTGTAGTCTTGTATCCAGCATTAGTACAAAAAACCCTACGAATGGGTGGCACCAGGGAGTTTAAGAAAGCAAAGGGAAAATTATTTTGCATACAGGTTGTTTTTTTCCTATAGGCTGCTAATTAAAAACAAAACAAAACAAAAAACCCCAAAAAAACCCAAAACAAACCAAAAAAACCCTCATCACTTCCCATCTCAGACACCAGCAAAATCTGTCAGTAAAATGGGTCAAGAGAAGACCCCAAGCCACTGAACGGGCAAATCATTTAACTGGTGATTCCAGGGCTTGCTCCCACTGGCCTCCACCCTACCCCTTAAATCAGATGGAATCAGGCTAAGATCATCAAATCCCAGTAGCTTCCCCCAGATGATTCCTCTTAATGCATGCATGCAGAGGAATGCAGGAGGAGCTCGAGTGACATTTTTAACAGCTTTAGCCTGCGGCAGCCAGCAACAGCACATTTTTGCCTTAGCCTGTTTGCAGTCTTGAACTCCAGTGTGCATTCCACTTGTTCTACAAGCATTTTGGCATGTAGTCAGAAGGGAAGACCTACTACAGGCAAATGAAAGATAGATGAGCAAAATATTTCCATCCAATTCTGCCATGAACACTGGCTGGTCATCTACACATTTGCTGTTCAGAAACCCTGGGGATAAATTTGCATGAAACTGTATAAATACACACCGAGAAAGTGGGCAGTGCACACATTGGAAATAGCAAGGACTGTAGCAGAAAGATAAGCTTGAATCTCTTGGTCAGTTTTGTTTTAGTACCTTGTGCTTCTTTGGATAGGTCCACACAGTGTTTCACTAGCTCCTCTAACTTGATTTCATGATTCCTGTGACTTTGCTTACTCCCTCATGTCAGAAGAATATATGGGAAAAAAGACATAGTTTCTATCTTCACCGAATATGAAATGCCTATGTCTCTACCCTAACGATGATGTTGTTCTCTGACGTGGTCCCTCTTCTATATTCTCAGGGAGTAGATCCACTTTTTAATGATCACCTGCAACAAACTCTGAGATTCAAAGAACTTCCCCACTCAACTTCCCCCCTTTATTTGTCACTATTGAGAGAGAGTTTTATGAAAAAACACAGGTAACTAACATTCCTCAGTGTGTTCTGTGCTCTTCTGACATGAGATATTAGAGTGAATACACTCCTGCAATATTACACAAGAGGTCAAATACGACTCTGAGACTCCTACCCTCTATAAGTAGAAATCACCAGCACTAAACTGCTGCATAAGTTCATCACCTGCAGCTCTCATCCTGCCCTCAGGTGTAGGTGGCATTGAAGCATACAAAAGTAAAACTGCACATAAAATTCATGCTACCAATCCATACCTTGTTTTAATCCTGCTCAATAAGCCCTTAGTGCAATTATGGTCCCTCAGCATTTTACTGGTGATGACTACTGTAAAGGAATCAGATACACTGGTATGCCCAGGTTCTTTTACCAGTGACACAAAATAAATGAGAAAACATTAGGAAGAGCTTCTGA
The DNA here is from genome assembly GCA_013399695.1 of Formicarius rufipectus. Classification (NCBI taxonomy): domain Eukaryota; kingdom Metazoa; phylum Chordata; class Aves; order Passeriformes; family Formicariidae; genus Formicarius; species Formicarius rufipectus. The sequence continues at coordinate 1,387,988 of VXAU01006141.1, forward strand.
TGGTTTTGAATTGCCTGATTACCACAAAATCATGGCTGTAATGCACTAAAAAATCCACTCCAAAATCAGTATAATTAAAACCTTATGTACATCCTCCTGTTTCCCACACAGAGTTGTCATTTGTTAAATTGCCACATAAGGCTGCTACATCAGCTTCACATTTCAACCTGATTTCATGGTGTAATAGGGCTCACACGATTGCTCTCCGTGCTCGCTTGCAGGTAGGTGTGTCAGCATTTGTCTAATAACTGTTGTACCAAACAACCAATTTCAATCAAAGCTTTGGAGATCTCAGAGATATTTTGGTCCCGTAAGATTTGTGACAACAGAAAACTATGGAGAAGGAGGATTTTCTGTACATGCTTTATCTGAAAGAATTGTAAGCACCATTCACTTTATTATATGTAAGGGAATCCACACGGGAGCCCAATTGAGCTTTATTGGTCCTCCAGTTTACCAAAGAATTCATAAGTAACTTGATCATCTCACATGTACAGAATAATTGCAAAATAACGAAAACAGAGACCTCTGGACGGCTTCTAAACCAACCAGCTGGATAAATGATACTGTGTTATACTTGATAAACATCTGTGTAACCTGTTAAAGATTTCCATCCCTGGGGTCTCCCCAGGCAATTAAATGAGCGAACATCTTTATTCCTCACCAGATTATACTGCAGCTGAAACATTGTAATACATTAGTGAAGCTCTACAAAATGTGGTTCACAGCCTGCATTTCGTGGCTGCATTTGCATTTCCATTTACAGCAGTCTAGGTAAGGCAAGGAGGGAAGGTAAAACAACGCTGAAGCATTGATTTCTCTCAGGGACATGACAGTTGCATAAAGGGCTCTGCTAATTATAGCCACCAGCTATCAAATGACTCCACAAAAGCCACAGCAGCACTGCAGCTGTTTGCTGCTTGCCACAGTGCATAGCTCTTTAAGCTGAAAGCATCTGTCACACTTTAGAATTGATTTCCAAAAGTAATGCCCCAGCAGGCCCCTGCAATAAAACAAGGGTGGACTTGACTCTAAAAGGTCCTTCTGACAGTGAGTTGCTGCCAGAGCACTTTCCTGCAGCACACCTGATTTTTAATTGATGGGACTTCTCAGAAGGTGGATCCATTATACGTGACTCACTCAGCTTCAGGACTTTTATCTGTGTGAAGTTACCAGCAAAGTTCCTTTAAATTTATTTCGGAAACAATATGAACCATCCTTGAAAGCAGAAAGTACACTATTTTGGCAGAAATATGCTGTTCAGTAAACAATTCAAGAATGTAATTGCTTCTCAAAACAGCAGTACCTATTTTCCAGATTAAATGGAATGGATCAGGCTATGTAAGAATTACTGTCTTCATGCAGATTTTTCACTGCCTAAATGTAAGGTTATATTTTGAGTGATATGTGATAATTTTATACACAGTTAAAAGGAGTGCCTTGAGAAGGACTGGGAAATGCCATCCTCTCTCTTTCCTCTGGCTTGAGGGAGTCCAAACTGCTTGCTCTTTTGCTTCCTTTCCAGCTGACACCAGATTTGTGTTCATTGTCCATCTGGGTCCCTAGGCTCTGTCTATATACACTGTAAGGTTTGGGAAAAGACATAGAGGAAGCAATAGTCATTAAAAACAATCTGAAGAACTTTCCTCGACCAGACCTTATCTCTGTGCCTCTCCCAACCTTTCCCCGGGAGTGAAAAGTTTAGCATGAAATTCTCTTTGGTGAAAATTCTTGGTTCTGTTTTCAGCAGCTTAAAAAATCTAACCACTGTTACAGCTTGGCAGCAGCTCCCCCTACTCCCTCTACTGCAGGGGGGCCATTGGTTTCTATAAGGTTTGGCTGCCATTGGCCTATCAGTGCAAGAGGGTAATTCCTCAAAGGAGTAAGATAACTTTACAGAACAAGACAGCAATGCATTTCATACTCTGCTCTCCCTAAACCTGCCTTCTTGCCAGAAAATGACCAAATATTTAAGCATAACATCACTTTTTAATTGTTTGTGGCATATGGAGTTGAAACTCTAAGCAATAATTATGCTAATGAGAGATAAAGTATGTTCTTGGCAGCAGAACACTTTTTTTTTGGCATTGTAGTTGATTTGCTTATTTGTTGCTTTCTTGTCTTCATTGCTGACTCTATTTGTATGCAGTAAGTGCCATTTACAGTTGTCCTTGAGAAAACTGCTGCAGCTTCCAAAAAGTTGTTTTTCTATTTCTCTTTTGGCTTGTTTCAAAGCAACACCTTTTTGTCTTTTCAGGCCTTCGACAACTGCATGCCATGGAGCAGTTCCCTGAGAAGGATAATGACTTTCTCACCAGAGCAGTACAGCAGAGCACCAGGGGAATGGATGTGGGTACTTGCCATTACAACAGATAGGAGAGAAATGAAATGTCCATCCACAGAGACTTCAATATGGGGTTGAATGATCACATTCCCATTTCAGTTCTTAATTGCACAATATGAGCAGGAGGAAATGGAGTAGATCCAGGGGGATCAGCAAAGGAAGAAAGCAAATTCTCAGCCCGAGCTTGCTGCAGGAGAGCTTGCTGCCCTTCAGCTTGCACATTTTTAGCATAAGGAGCACCTCTATGTAAACAAAGTAATTTTCACAGGGAAGTCCCTGAAAAGGTGATTCGATTCTGCTTTCCTCCAAAGAGGGATCTTTGCTGAGCAGTACCCAGGGAGAAGTGAGCTGGGGTGGGAAGGCAGGGAAGAAGAGGCTGCCAGGCAGTTGCACAGTGCAACCCTGCAGTGTGGTATGCAGTGGCCACTCCTGCAAACAGGGCAGCAGAAAGGCTAAAGTCCTCAGGGCTTCTGCCCTGCCTGGTTTAGGGCTGTGTGTAGATGTGCTCTGCCTGTAGAGGAGTCCCATCTACTCATGAAGGACCTTTAGCCTCCCAGTATATCATGAAGAATGGAAGCATCAGTTCAGCTGCAATGGAAGGATGCCTCAGTCACTTAAGCAATGGGTCAGACCTCTGATCTGTACATTAAGGTGATCTGCATGAGCCAGAAAAACCCTAGCTGTGGGAGTTAGGTCACAAGCTCTATGTAGGAGCACTGTTGCACAGTGACTGTGACATGGACCAGAACATAGGAGTCTTTGAACAGATCCTTTAAAATGGATGTGAAGCTGATTTCCCCGTTTCCCCTGTCACACCTGTGGTGTGATACACAGCAGGTTTTTGATACTTCATAGTAAGGTACAATGATTCTGCCCAGCGACTGAGTTACCCTGTGACATTTATGTGAAGTAATGGAAATAGAAAGTGAAATCTATGCTCAAATTTAAAAATACAAATATGTGTGTGGCTGTTAAAAAAAGAGGAGCAGAACACAGGATTCCTGCTGGATCTACTGTATCTGCACTGTATCTTTAGTGTGCAATAACTGACATACTTTACTTCTTTTTCTCTTTGAAGATATTGCCTGAAAAATCTACTACTTACCAGATCAGTGAATCAGTAGATGTTCTTTTTCTCCTTGAACTAAATCTGCACTAAGCACAGTAAAGACAACTAGATTCTCAGTGCATGGAAGTTCATGATCCTTACCATGCAAAAAGCTCCCTATATCAAAGTTATATGTTCCAGCACTTCGTGTTACACATCACCATTTCTACATCTTTATGTATACTAGGTGAACAGTTAAGGGTTTTGGTTTTTTAATAGAGGATAGATTATTTTCAAAATTACCGAATTTGCATAATCTGTAATTAAAAGAGCTACAGACTGATAAAAATAAACCTTGTTGCTTGCTTGAGATTATATTAGAAGCAGATTTCTCGGAGCCTGGCACTCAGCAGGCATTCCTGTGAGCTGCTCTGCCGCATTGCGAGCAGTTGCTGATAACAATCCTACCACCCCAGCATGTCTTGTGCTATGCTGACACAGCCTCACTGTCTCTGATTCTGCACCTTGCCAGAGGATCAGACCTTCCCAGGGCACACTGCTGCAGGAAAAACAATGCAGCAAGGACATAAAATAAAAACTAACTAGGAATCACACAGATACATAGAAGAACATACACTTCATGCTGACAAACATCAACGCAAGCACAGCCCACTGGAAATTAAGGCTGTAGTTCTGACAGATGTATTCCCTATATCCATGTCTTTGCTTTGATTATTTTCTTTCTTATTGCTTTACTCAGTAGTTATACCATGCAACACACCTGAAATGCTCCAAACATGAAAAACAAAACAAAATAGAGATCAAGGGGACAGGTCACCAGCTTCATAACTTAGCATTACAGGTACAAGACAGAGACACTTCCATGCGGCTTGGGTGAGCCACTGATGTAGCCCAATTTGTTTCTTTTCACCCAGGTGAGCAGAAAGGAAGGGAGGAGTCAAGAAATTGCTGCCATGTTGGTGTATGTTTGATGCTAACACCCAGCCCAGGTGATTGCTTACGTCCATGTTTGGTGTTTGTAAAACTAGTTTCTCCAGAGTTGCACTTCAAATTCATACTCATAAGGAGCAATCAGATGAAAGCCTAATGGAGAACTGGGGCCCCCTGCACCTGCCTTTTGAATCCTTAAGGCAACTGAAAGAGCACACCACCAATGATATATTAGGATTTACATTTCCTTAAATTGTGCCTTGAAATATACCCCAATTCCAGAACAAGAAGGTTACTATAGTTGCTTGAAAATAAATGAGATCATTACATCACTTTTAGATAAAAAATTAAGAAAACGGTGATATGGGACTCAGTCCCAAAATCTGAATAAATTTTTGGTTTGTTGGTGGATGAACACTTGGATGTCTGGTTTTGCTGCTCTAAGGAATTTTCTTTCTGTTTCAAAAGTCTGAAAATTGGTTTTCCATAACCAAGTAGTACAATATGTCTTGAAGATCTAGGAAGTACTATACCAGGTTCTTTAAATGTATTAATAGGTATGATTTATATTAGCCTAGAAGAAGGATAAGGAGGAGGCAGGTCATAGTCACTGGATAAATAACCTTTATAAGGTAGAAAATACTAAGCAATTTAAAAGATGCTGGCTGTAACAAGACTTTCAAGCGCTGCTGACTAGCAGGGAGATAATTCACATTTGGGTGGATGAAGCCACACTTGATTTGCGCACAAAGATGAAGGGGAAATAAGGCAAGGCAGAATGACTCAGAAGTGTCATTCAGCAAGTGTGATCTTCAGAGTGGAGAAACTGCCTGAAAGGTACCTGCTGCTCCAGGTAGCCAGGGCTGAGCGTCTCCGGCAGTACAGTCAGGGCACTCACACGTGGACCAGCAGAGCATCACTCTCCAGGTGCCTGTTTGTGTTTTCACATCCTAATTTTCCAGATGTAAAGCTGCAAAATCTGAGCTTTTATTAGATATCAGGGTTTATAACTGGTGCTTCTTCAACTTTTCCTTATTTTGGTTATCTTTGCCTGTTGTTTTTTCTTTACATAGCTGAGCATTCAGTTAGTACTTCCTTGATTTTTAAGGTATCACACATCCATTCATGAACTTCCCTCCAAGACAAGGCTCATATTCTAAGTCAAAATGCCATCTGAAACTTTGGACTCATCACAGAACTTAAATCTCTGCTTTATAAAGGTTATTACATTTCTGCACATGGTAAAATGAATTATGCCTCAGCATTAAAGCTAGGTAAAGACAGAGTTTTAACTCACAGAAGATTTATGTTTCAAAATCTGGTTTTCCTCCAGTTCCAAACAGTCCCCTAGTATCTCTAAAGTTTCTGCAAACTGGAAGGGTACTGTCTATACTGAGGTGGGCCAGGAGCCTGGGAAGCCAAAGTGACACTGCCTTGTGAGTTCCTGGAGGAACACAAACTCGTGGCTCTTTGGGAAGTGAAAACACATTTTGTGTGTAGGGCAGGTGGGAGACAACTACTGTCAGATGGAAAAGTGGCTTTTAAATAGAAATTCAGACACTGATCAGGTTTTGCACAGAATTTTATAGATGATACTGATCGTAGAAATGTTATGGATACCAAGATTATTTTGAATATATAGTTCATTTCCGTGTCATGACTACATGTGAAATCTAAAACCAAAATTCACTTCACTTGAAATCTACTCAGAATATTTCATCAGTTTTGGAGCTTCATGATTGCAGAGCCCATTTGCACTCAGTACAATCTAATTCTTGATTTGCCTTATGAAATCATAGGTTGCTCTTAAAGTTCATATACAGTAAGTTATGTCTGTTTCATTTTTACAGACTGTAATGGACATGAACATTAAAAGATTAGTTTTCAAAAACCATATTTTAACATGGAGAAAAATATAATGAAAAGATAAAACCCTTTTCCTTGTGATTTAGCAAAGCAGGTTGAATTTTGATATTCACCTAGTTCAAGTGAAACATATCTAAGTCATTCATTCTGATACTTGTGGTTCATTTACTAGTATGATTTCATATAATATTGATAGTTTTAAATTATATTCAGATACATTTTAGTTCTTGATGTTCTTGACACAAGCAATCCATTGCTTGTGTCAGAGACTGAAATAGTTAATAGTTTAAATATTCTAAGATCACCAAAAGACTTCTGTCCACTGTAGCAAACAGAAAAGAAACATCTGCTAACCCAGCAAAGCCTACCCTTCCTTGAATATGCCTACTGGGAAAGGACCTTCAGGTCTGATAAGTAGAGCCATTGTCCAGCTATCACAGGTGAAGAAGAGCATGCACACCTGAAGCTACAAACTGGATTTCCAGGAAAAGGAAGAGGATGATAAGAGCAAATCCTGTGAGGTGGGATAATCCTTATCATGCCAATGACCTCCCTTACATGAGGACTCTGCTGTGAAACCTCAAAGACATTTCACATCTGGCTTGAGCTATTCATCTCAAATGTTCGACCATGATGGTCAAGTTCTAGGAGATGTCAGAGACTCTTGACATGTCCCAAGACATGCCTCATGACACTAAAATAAAATTCTCCACCCCAGGAGAGGTACAAGGCATTCTCACCCGAGTTTTCAGTGTATAATAACTGGTAAGATCTCAGCAGTTGTGTGGGGGGCTTCCCCCCGCCCAAACAGATCACGACCATCACTTTGGCAGGACTGTGACCACCACTTAAACCAACAGACATGGTTTCATGTCTGGATCCAATGGATGGTGCCTACATATATTTCAGGTCCCTTATCCTTTATTTCTCTTTCTCTCCCTTATACATTTCCTTAAGTGTTATTTTTGTGCTTTAATATTCCTGTATTACTATAGATGATAACACCCAAAACAACAACATACCTGTTTACCTTTGGACCAAAATTGTTCTAAAATAAACCCTATATATGTCTACAAATATTGATTATTCAGTGTCATTTCATTCTAATTCACCCCAAGGGATTTATTAACAAGAACCTGGGTTACCCACCCCTTCTGGGGTGTGTCATAACATTTTGGCAGCTGGATTTAACCATGTCAGAAAACAACAGACCGCCACAGAACTCCCACTGTTAAACTTTGCCAAATAAAGGTCTGTCTCTCCTATTTTTTCCCCTTCTGCAGAAAGCAGAATTGAAGCACAATTTACTTGGCACCTTCTCATGGATTTCTGCGCCAGGTGCAAGTTTCCTGTATATATAAAAGCACACAGTCTTTAACAGAACATTCAGTTACACATTATAGCTGATCAAAAGTGACACTATGTGAAAAAGTGTTACATATTTATTGTGTTATTCCTCTGCTCTGAGTACCCTGTATATGCCCTTTGCATTCATCATAGGTCTTATAAAGATGCCCATTGGTTTTAGAAGTAGCACAAGAACCTCCAGAGGATTGTATGTCTGATTTGGACAAGAGTGCTACAATCACACTTGGCAATTATTTTGAGCTGGATTTCAGCCTTGCTGAAATGAGGACAGACTAATTAGACTTGGACTCTTCAGCTGAAAAGAAGAGATAGCTGAGAGGAGAGATAATAGAGATTTATAACGATAACTGAAGTAAACAGGGAGCAGTTATTCAACCTCCCACCCACTATGAGAATTAGTAGGCACCCCAATTGTCAGGGAGCAGGCTTAAAACAAAGAGGAAGAAATACCTTTTCCTCTAACATCTAATTAAACTGTGAATCTAACTGTTCATGGAGGTTGCAGTGGATAAACTTATAAATTAATTTAAAAAGGGATCAGATAAATTCTTGTAACCAGGAATGTTCACCAGTGGTGAGGGAAAGGGACTGTCTGGATGCAACCTTTGGCTCAGAAAGCCCCTTTTAAAAAAACAGTAGCTGAGAAGGTACCACTTTGCCTTTGCCCTTCTTTTTATGCTCTCTCATAAGGACCTGTTGCTGGCCACAGCTGGAGGCAAGATGCTAGGTGGATCTTCCAATTCACACAGTATAGTTGCTTTTATATTTTAATTATAATCTTCATTATGCTGCCATAGGATTATTTCAGGCATCCATAGAATTAGAAATACAGTAATAGAAGAGCTGTGAGAGATGCTGAGCTCCCTGGCATGATGAGGAGTAAGTGAATGAGTCCATCATGAGTTCAGCAATGCAGTTACCCCGAGATGGGCACCAGGGTGCCTGGTTCATGGCCCTGGTAGAGTCCATCTGAGTCCTGGCCTACTTTTGCACAGTAAAGTCACCACACTAGAACACTCATTCCACCATAACAGGAAGGTCACCACAGCAGAGGAGTCACCGAAACAGGGATGTCCTGCCATGAGCAATATGGGCTCTGAGTACTCGGCCAGCACCATAATGTGGGGAACAACATGCCCACACACCCTCTTCAGGATTTCTATTACAATAGAAGACCATAAAGGCAAGCTGTAGAGTTGATCTCTTGGTGGAGAGCAGTATGACCTAGACACTGGGTTCACTGCAGTTACTGCTTCAGTCCTTACTTTTCAAAATCTTGTACAGTTTACTGCTGTTCCAAATTTTGGCATGTTATAAATTGTAAAAGGCACATATACACACACAAAGGCACAGAATTCAACACATGCAACATGTTTGCTTTCTTCTCAAAAATCACCAACTGGGAGGAAACAGGAACTATATATCCAGTGTTACTGCTTTGTATCTTTTGCTGTTGGTGACCTTTTCCCCATTTGAGAAGCGTAGCCACAGGGCACAGTCCTCTGTTCAGTAGAATTAAAGTTATGAGAAAATCAAGAAGATAATTTCACATTAAAATAAAAATTCCAATATGGGAATGAAGGATGTCTCTAGACAAAACAGAAGCCTATTTCAGATATAATACTATAAGAAAAAAACATCATCTAAGCCAAAGAAATCACTGAGGAACCAAAAAGGCACAAATTTCAAATATAAGACACACCACTTTACTGAAGTGATGGAAAGGGCTCTTTTAGGAGTTCACAAATCAGGGAGGAGAATAATCTGAAAGACAGGAAATTGATTCAATATACATTCCTTTGGAAGACAGGTTGTTTTCATTTTAGTTTTCTCTAAAAATAAAAGAAAACAAAAAGACAAACCAACCAACCAACCAAAAACCCCCAAACCAACAAACAAACAAAACATCAAAAAAAACAAAAGGGTGAAAAATGGCAATAGAAAACCTCAAAGAAATAATATAGTTTCTTTTATTCACAATTATTTCAAAGTTGATTTCATATTGTAATTTCCCTGGAATTGCTTCTTGAACACTCCCTTGGTTTCCTATATGCTGTTCCAGGCTGAATGACAGACACAGTTTCTGCTGGTAAAATAAGCTTTCTATTTTGAAATTGTGCCAGCTTATGCTCTCTGCCATCAGCAGGCGAGCCAAATGGTTCTTTTGGGGAAATATGAATTTCCAGGCAACTCAGCTGTTTGAAACCTCAGCATAATAATATCTAGGCCAAAAAAAGAAGGGCAAGAAAGAAAATAATCCCTTCTGTAGCATCCATAAAGACAAAACGAAGAGATAACAACTATATCATCATCATCCACCTAATTTAAACTGATGCGAAGAAAGTATGCAAGGGGGATTCAGGAAATTTTCAAATCACTAATGCTACAACTTAGAAATACAGAAAAGGTTTACCTTTCAATCCAGTGTAATTCTATAAATAGATAGGTTGCATGTGATTCAACAGTGTGACAACCCAGATTACATACACACACACACTCTTCCACACACACATCCACACCCGCACACATACACACACACCCCTCCTGCCCAGCTTCCTCCTCCTCCAAAAAAAAAAGGCAATCAGAAAGCCAGACTGTGCTATCTCTGCCCACCTTCTGCCACTTGCTTTGCTGGAAGAGCTCCAGCCCAGCTTGCTGCTTGTGGAGACGGCCCAAGGCAGATGGGAGCGGAACCATCTCCACAGGAGACAATACGGCAGGTGAGGCCACAGAACCGCTCTCTGGAGCAGTCTGCAGAGGGCTCGGTGTGATTCCAGCCTCCGCACAGTATTTGGCCTCTTTGCCAGAGAGTATTGCCTGTGCAGTGGGGCTGGGAGAGCAAGGCATATTCCCAAACCTCTTAGAAGTCCTAAGTGAACATTCTTTTATTGTAATTTTTAGCTAAAGTCCCTTATTTTGCATGGAAGTAACTGAGAGGCTAATGCCCTTAATTCCTCGTGTCTATCCCCCGGCAGCAGGCAGCAACCTCGAGGGGTGGAGGGGCAATCCCAGCTAAAAACCTGGCAGCCAGCTGCTGGGTGGCCACGTCCCAGCACCCACAGGTGGCTGTCTGTGTCTGCGCCTGAGCTGCCACACTGGTGGCAGAGATTAATCATCAGGCTCGTTTTCTTCTGCTGAAAAAGACGTCCTTTCAATTATTTTTTTTTTTGGCTTGTTAAGGCACCATTTCATTTTGTCAAGGAATATGAAATAATAAACTGCCTTGGATCCTACAGCATCATGTGAGGGACGAAAACCACCCTTGGCCACAAAGTCCTAATTAAAACTCTATTCAGCTATAGGAATAGAAAAATATGTTTTGATCTTAGTAGTGTTACTGGAAAATGTTTTATCCTGGTGATTTTTGAGGCTTTCTGGCTGCCCCTTGCCAAGCAGAGCTGCAAAAAGCTCAGGCCAGTATCGATCACATAGCAATGCTCATGTTCTCTGCCAGCCTGCCAGCTGAGAGTTGTTTTCCAATCCGTATATCACGTGCAGTGATCTTCTGTGTTTCCACAAAAGCTGGAGCGGTTTGTCAGTAAAGACTTGTTTCATAACGAAGTCAGCTACATGACAAAAACAGTCAGACCTCAGAGGACAGCAGCCCATTAGAGACTGAGCCTACTCTAGCCACTGAGTTGATCCAACAGCAAGGGATGTGAAAGGCAAGAAGCCTGTACCCCTTCAGTCCAGTGCAGTGTGACCAGGGAGAAACCTGGGGGCAGGATAAGGAGCATATAGACAGGATCAGCAGCTACCTTGGTCCATGTTTCTTGGCTCTGGCAAGCAGATACTAGGTCTGCATTCAGGTTCTTGGCAAATGCAAGTTTCCTGAGTATTTTCTACAAAAGTCCTTGCAAAAGCATGATGTTGTAATGTTAATGGACAGCTGTTATTACAATATAATACTGACATACTGCATTATGGAGAGAAAAATCACTTTAGACATGAGAAGTTATGTATTTGCCCAGGAAACTGTTCAGACAGGGGGAACTTTATCAGACATTTCCTGCATAAGCTGCCTGCAGAAAGCATGACAAAAAGGTAAAACCTGTGTCACGCCTCACCTGGCAAATTCAAAGGCTTTCTGATCTAAGTCCGAGGGTGACAGCACAAACCAGCAGTTCCAGTTCACTCTGGTTTGTATGCTCCAAAGGCTTTTCTAATAGTAAAGCCTATCTGGACTTTACTTAGCAAGCAACACTAGACAAGAACTGGTTATATATTTCAGGCTGGAAACTCATTCTGGTCTGTCAACACACCTGACCCACCAGACCTGGGATCATTAATTGGGGAATAATCAGGGAGAAATGGTTTCATAAAAAAGGTGGAATTTGATTCAGATTGTTTTTAGGAATAGTCAGTGGAAAGCAGAGGTGGAAAGCAGAGATGGAAAGCTTATTCTACAAGATAACAGTTGCTAATACTACAAAGGCAATGACATTCCCAGAAGTTTCTCTTTTCGTGCTGCTGCAGCTAACATGCAGGTTCTAGGGCTATTTGCACTACAGATTTACAGCCAGGATGTAAGGCTATCATCTACATAGAGAGGGATTAGTTTGAATGGAATAGAGAATAAATGAGAAGGGTCTGAACTGGGAGGAAAAAAGAGAGAGGCATAAAGAATAAAGAGGCAAGAAATAAGGGAGTTGCTGAGCAAAGCTTATGACAATTCAATGAGAACAATCCTTTCACAGACCACAAAAACATTTAGAGAGGAAATATTGTAATAAACCTCAGAGAGGCACTGACAAGAGGCTGTAAATTCAGTTCCAAATGTTTGAGAGGTTGTTAAGTGGACTAATATTAAGTGAGATTATAAATATAATGACATGTAATATAGCTTTTAAGTAACTAGGGAAGCATTATATGAACTGACAATGGCAATCTGTGGCTGTAGAACCTTAATAAATTTATGAGAGTTTATTACTGAATATCATCTATTGCCATCATAGGGAACGCTTATGCATGAGAACTTTACATGAGTTGAGATAATTGATCATCCAGGGAAGTGTCTAAATGCATTTAAAGGAGACTTTCAAATAACAATTTTAAATTAACAAGAACAGAAATACGTTAAAATCTACTCAGGGAGTATTGTTATTAGCAGGACACTGTCAAGCCCCTTAGGCAAGAAATGTTCCCTGTTACAAGATATTTGATCTTGACTGCAGGAGAAAAGTTTTAAATCAGCCCTCCCTGTATGGATCCTCTCCCCAAAGACACAACAGTACCTGTGAACAGAACCCAAATCAATTCACTACAGGTCTAAGTATCAGCATGAGCTCTGATTACCCATGTGCCCTAGACGCAGCTTCACATTAAGCAAGTTACTGCTGTGTCCTGAATACAAGGAAAAAGCAATGAAGCTTTCTTTAACATGAGCAGTGCTCAGGGTGGAAGGTGATCCCAGGGCCACTCAGTCCAGCGTTTGCTCAGCGTTTCCCAAGGAGAAGTGATACAGAGAGCTGGGAACATGAAGGTTTTCTGCTCTTGGGCTGAGCTCGGCGGAGTACAGGAACGTGGAAGCCACTTGTGGATTTGCTGTAGAGTTACAAGATGGCCACAGCTGAACCTCCAGAGTGGTGAGGGAAGGAAAGAAGGAGACAAGGAAAGAAAAAGGTGTCAAAAGAAAATGATGAAAAGTAGGGAATGGGTAGGGAGAAAAGGAAAGTGTAGGGCATAAGAGAATCAGCAAAAAGAAGGATTCTTACAAATGGAAAAGACTAAAGAAACTGAGAAATCAATCAAAGAGGGAATGTACTTGAGGAATCGACAAAGGTCAGTAAAAATTAAGAAATAGAAAGTCAAGGACAGAAGTTGCAAACTCTATTACAGAAATGAAGAGTCAGATCTCACTGAACCTAAACTGGTTCTTTTTATGGTTGAACAAGATTTTTTGTGGATTTTCATAGTAGTCTAAAGAGCTATTGCTTCAGTAAAGTTTCAATTATACAAGATTAGCTGATGTCAAAATAGATACTGAAAGATAAAGGAAGATAGGGTTAAAAGACTGCAAGTTACGCAGGAGGCATGATGAATTACATATTGGTGAAACAAGCCCTCGGCTAAGGTCCTGAGGAAGTCAGAAAGAAATCATGTAGTCTGGAGACACATAACTCAGCTGGGCCTTAAATGACACCAGTCCAGAATTCAGAAAGAGAAAGCAACAACTTCCCAGCTGAACCTCCATTCTCTTTCTCTGACCTTCCTGTTCTCTACTGAAATCTCACCCATCTTTCTGACTTCCAGACCTTAAATATAGTCTCTTATTGCTTATTCACTCGTAGGTCTTTGTGCATCAGTTTGCCTGGCCTCTCTCTCAGGCATTTTTATTTGAAAGCTTTAAAATACATATATTCAGTGCCCTTGAGTGCTTGTTAAATGAATTTGTTTGAAGGTTTTCAGCAAATTAAACTGTTTAATGCTGTGAGATAGTTTTCCACAAGAGAGCACTGAGACAGGCAATCAGATCCAAGGAGTAGTGCTGATTTTTAATGCAGCAGAAGCACTGTCAAAACCCTGAAGAAAGCATCTGGCAAATAAACAGAATAATAAATACAATCAAATAATGCGAAGTCAAGAGACATTGCCTGTGTAGCTTTGATGGGAGTTTACTAAATGTACTCATTTATTAAAGGCAGTTGGTGACCTTTGGAGCCTCTCTGCTGTACAAGCCTGGGAACCAGCTGGGAGCCAAAATCAAGAGTTTTATGAGAGAGCATCTGCAAAGACTGAAAGGTGAGAGAGCAGACCTGTTTACACCTCCAGTACTTCAGAAACAGGCAGTGGGACACTGCCATTTTTAAACTTGAGTTTGTGCTTGGCCAAGACTTTCTTTTGGTGATACATTTCCAGTGATACACTTGGTGATACACTTCCAGAAGAAGTGTGTGTCTAATTGGCCCTGAATCATTAAGATGCAAACACAGGTCCATCTCCACTGAGCCACATATGGAACACACAGGTGGTGGGAAAACAGATGGGGCGAAGGAGGATTCAAAGTGTTTTGATCATCAGTCATGATGATTGTCCCTCTGTGCTTGCACTGGTGAGGCCACATCTTGAGTACTGTATCCAGTTCTGAGTCAGTCACTTCAAGAAAGACATTGAAGGGCAACAGAAGGGTCCGGAGAATAAGTCACGAGGAACAGCTGAGGGAATAGGGTTTGTTTAGCCTGGAGAAAAGGCTCAGGGAAGACCCTTCAGTTCTGAACAACTACCCAAAAGGAGGTTGTAGCAAGGTAGGGGGTGGCTTCTTCTCCCAAGCAATAAATGAAAGGACAAGAGAACATAACCTCAAACTGTGCCAGAAAAGGTTTAGTTTGGACATCAGAAAGAATTTTTTCACTGAAAGTGTCATCAGGCATTGGAATGGGCTGCCCAGGGAGGTGGTGGAGTCAACGTCCCTGGAAGTATTCAAGAAACAACTGGACGAGGCACTTAGTGCTATGATTTAGTTGGTATGGTGGTGTTCCACCAAAGGCTGGGCTTACTGATCTTAAAGGTCACTTCCAACCTTCATGATTGAATGATTCTATGATCTATTCTCTTTGTCTTTCCCATTTCTTTTCATCTATCTCTCTTTCTAGCCATTAGCTCATTTGGGAAAAAAAAAAAGTCTCAGTTGTCTGGCATTTGTCCACTTGTATACGTGAAGTGTTGCAAGCCAGCAAAGTGATGTCCTAGCGCCACGGTGTGGGTTGAAGGCTGCTTTGTACACTGGATCTCCTTCTCTTGCAACTCTTTGAAGTGCAAATGTAAACATCCTTGGTCATGAGTCATTAAGAGCCTGAGACGTTTTGAACAAATACTGGGCAGCTCAGTGAACTAATACTCGTAATGAAACTGTGCTTTAATGGGAAAATTTCAGTGGACACATTTTTGGCTTATTTTTCCTCTTATTTCCATGTACCTATTGGGGAATGGAGATCTAGGTCAAATAAGGACAGAAGAGTTAATTCTCATTGGAGAATAATTAACTTTAGCTCTACTTTTGGAATGAATTCCTGGTCTCTCTTGCTCCAAAACTGGAGAGCAGGAGTGCTGTGTCTTATGTCCTGTCCCTGGTGACATGATTTATGAAGCTTTTGATCAGGTGTCCCGGCACACAAAAAGGAGTCTGAGTCACTGAGATGTTCCTGTGGTAGCACCCTAGGAGGCTCAAGGGACAAAGTCAGCAATAACTCTTGTTACATACCTGTCCCTCACCAAGTGCTGTGCTATCCCACAGTAGCATACCTTACTGCTCTCTGCTGTCTGGATGCAGATGTGAACAGGGACACAGTGCTGAGCAGAGCAGGTTGGTTCCATCCCATCCCCTCTTGGGTTCCTGGGAGCACCTGGCACTGCGTGTTCATCCTGCTAGAAAATCAGCATGTATTATTTGCCTTCACTTAAACTGAAAGCATACCTATCTTTCTTTCCCCTTGCACCATGTTTCTTGTGTCTTGAAGCTGTAATAATCCTTGCTTCCTCCTTTGTATCTGCTAGTCTAAAGTCCTGTTTTTAGAATACACAAACACACACTTGGGAAGTCAAGCCCTGTAGAAATCAGAAATCAGCTTTTATGAACTAATGTGCATGTGGGAAGCATATGGTGGTGCCCTCTTTTTGAATCTTGGCATCAAAGGACAAAGTTCCCCTGAGACGTCATTTGGAGCTCTATATGTACTTGGTGTTTTCATTTTAAAAAGCAAATTTTTGTGTATTTTTAAACTGAAATTAAACTTTTGAAGATCTTCAAAGGGTCTCCCTTCTGAGAGAGAATCCAAGGTGAATGGTTTGGTACACAGTATACAAAACTAGTCCCAAGGAATTATGCAGAAAACACAATATAGAAACAAGCTCATTCCTCTAGTACAGAACAGACATCAAGGTCATAGTCAACAGATCTTTTGCCAGAAAAGATCTTGCAGACAGAAGGCATCTCACATCAAAGAGTATCTCTGGACTATAGTATGTGTCTCTTTCTATCCACTCAGTTTTCATCTTTATTCCCATCTAAATAATTTTGAAGATTAGAGATGAACACAAAAATAGATTCTGAGGAGCACAGGCAGCTCCAGAACTAAAATATTGATGCTCCTTGCACTGAAGGACATTCAAGAGCGAAATCTGAATGACTCTGGGTATCTCAAAGTCCTGTAATAAGTCATCAAATATAAAATCTTTTTCCTTGTAGTTAAATAAATTGCCTAAGAAATTAAAAAATTAGTTGAATGCTTTCAACATGGATTGGATCTTGAACAAAGGGGAAAAAAGCTTTTTCTCTTGAAAAGGCATTTTCTTATACAACTCTCAGTATCGTTTTGAACTCAGGAGGAGCAGCACTGAAGAATCACTTGAACAGCAAGCTCAGCATGAACTGGAGGCTTTGGAGCTGCTGCCTCACCCAGTAAAAAGTTCTTATTTTGTTAGAGGTGAAGTGGTTCCTGCTGAGGGGAACGTAACAAGAGTCATGAAACACAGGATCTCTCATCAAACTTTTGCTGTGATGAGGAGAAGCTCTGGATCTTTGTTGGTGCTAAAATCTGACGGGATGGATGAGCACAATACATCTCAACTCTCGTGAGCAGATGTTGGAGATGCTCAGGGTAGTGCACACTCCTCCCACTTAGGAGTGAGCAAAACCAGCAAATCAGCAGCCATCATGAACTGCTCACTCTCTCCTTCCAAAAAGACAGTGCATACCACCACTCTCTATGGACCCCAGTGCAGAGTGTCATCTCAGCAGAAGTCTCTCTTGGCTCCTTTATTGACAGTTTAGGGTCAGGTTTCAGGTCTGTGGAAGAAA
This sequence comes from Formicarius rufipectus, assembly GCA_013399695.1. Lineage (NCBI taxonomy): Eukaryota > Metazoa > Chordata > Aves > Passeriformes > Formicariidae > Formicarius > Formicarius rufipectus. The sequence goes on from VXAU01006141.1 coordinate 1,405,361, forward strand.
TGAGACTTTTCTGACCCTAGGGGAGGCTCTGAAACCTTTTTCTTTGCTAAAACTTAGAGGATTAAAAGGAATCCTCCTTGAAGGAAGCAAACTGGTGTGGCCTCGGAGCACAGTCACTCAGGCAGATGTCACAGGGTTCATGCCTACCTGCACCTGCTGAGTTAGTCAGTGAAAGAAATGGTGCCATTTGATAACATATGCTTCAGTGCATTTAAGATCAAAACTTTATGTGCCAAGGAAACACTTAGCTTACTTTAATCAGATCCTCATCCTTCAGTTTCAGTCAGAATTATACTTGTTATTGTACCAGTTGATGGTACAGTAATAAGAGACACTATATGACAACTGTCTTGAACAACACCTCAATGGCATGAAATAGTGTTGTTGAATGCAGTAACAATTAGTTGGGAGAATGCCTATTCTTGTCATACTTTATCTCATGTAATGAAAACGTAAACAATACCCTAATTCAGTCCCTGGCAGTATCTGCCAGGTGCAGTTAGGGGATCTAAAGGTCAAAGGCACCACAACCTAGTGCTTTGTGGCCAAACACTCTGAAAGGATCACTTTGACCAACATCAGTTTTTATTGATAAATAGTAAGCATATCAAGACCTTGATAAGCATAAAAAGAAAGGAAGGATCAAATAAAAAGACTTTTCATAAACAAAAAATTCTATTGGTGCTGTGAGGACATTTCATGTTTTAGAAGAGACTTTGTGTGAGCATATGCTGTTTCTCTAATACTTTCTCATCATAACCTTTGATAACCACATAGAAACTTCTGGCACTCATGGGCAAAACATGAAGGTCAGTGGTGCTCACTAAGTCTAGAATAATGGTCTGTTTGCTGGCAGAGTCACACCATGTTTACACTTTGGAGGGTAGCTTCATTGGTGCCTGCCACACATTATTTAAAGTGCACTTGAAGAAGCCTGTCACTGTGACTTCTTCATTCTTTGGTAGCTATTGCAGAAAGGCTGGTAGGGCTAAAAGATTGAAATGATTTATAATGTCTGACTGTTGGGTAAATGATTAAGCAGCACATGTCTGGATGAAGAAATAACACAAAAGGTTATTTATGTGCACTTGAGTTGGAAGAAATATCTCTCAAAATAGACTGTAGAGCATTAATGAAGGATGATTACCAGTGATATTCAAAGACATCTTCTCAACTACTGTTATGTATTACAATCTATTTTTTCCTATCACTTGTAGCACTTTATATATTTCCACTTTTTTTTTTCTTGACATTAAACCAAATGAAGATCTAACATGTTCTGTACAGGAGAGACTAGTGCACCTAAGACTTCAATGTCTTCGGCTTCCTTTTTGACAGAGGAATTTTGAACAATTTCGAGACAATGTAAAATCATGTATAATTCTACACCTCGCTTTGTAATGAACCATGTATCAAAAGGCTCTGAAATTACCATCTCCCACAAGGGACTCATTCGAAAAAAAATTACAGTAGATGATCTGAACAACATGGAGAAACATTCACACTAAGCAGCTGGTATGTTTGCAAGGCTGTAATGTTACATCTAATACAATAGGTGAGAAAATATGTTATGCATATGATTTGTGACACCTGAGTTCCCACTTAAAGGAAAAATATGGTGTAGAAATGTTTCCCTTTTTTCATTAAGGAGCTTTGTAGAATCAGTTACTAAGCCTATGATCCATGATGATGCCTTTTGTTATTCAAGACTTACGTTGTGTTTTGCATTTTAAAAATGCAAAGGTATGTTGCATTTTAAAAATTTCAAGGAATAGATAATTGTAGAAAGTACTTCACTTCCCCTCATCTTCTCATCAGAAACCTGGCAAAGAGTTAAACTAAAATTACAACATATGAAACAATAATGAAGAAGGAAAGGAAGGAAACGTGGTTATGCACCATTAAACCTGAGGCATTCCTGTGTGGGGTCTTTAGCTTCAAAGAGCCCATCACTCTGAAGGGAAAAGTTAGTTCAAACCCACACTTGGATTTGACTCATAATCTAAAAGAATGTCATAGTAATAAGACATAATGACAGCAGTGGAAGTAAAATCTAAAAGAATACCTATTTAATTTCTAAATATAATCAGGCAACTTAAGTCTCAAAATAATAGTAAACCAGTGAGGTTGATCCATGTTTTATAAAGGGCAACTAAAAATAGGACTAACTAAACTAAGCTAAAAATAAACCAGAGAAGAAGAAAAAGAGCAAGAAAACATTTCTAATTTCTTGAAGAGGTAGAAGAAAAGATGCAACAAAAACTAAGTGGAACAATTTATCTGCAGTCTGGTTTGAAGAATGGATGCAAAGACATCTGAAAACATTTCCAAAAGCACACCTGTTACAATACACAGTGAAACATTTCTAAGGAGAAGGTTTATGACAGCATGAACAGAAGAGCAGAGAAAAAGCTTTGAGGACAATCAAAATTCAAACCCTTCCACTTGCAAAAACAAGGAACAGTGACTGATTCTGTGATCAGAGCTGAATGGTTTGGTGGTTAAGGCTGAGCAGGAAATTTTCCCACTGATATTATAATGAAATGAAACAATGGTTAAAAAACAAACTAACTAACTAACACCATCCCCACCCCCCTGCAAACAAACAAAAAACACACTGAAAAATATACAGGGAAATTAGTTACTGAATTTCAAATGCTGGTCACTAGCAGTGGGAACGTTCCTTGAGAGAGCGTGAGGCAGAAGGTCCTCTAGTAAGCTGATTGGAATAAAACATACATGTGTTTAATAAAGTCCCTGTTTTGTACAGGAGTTAGTGTTATGGGTTTCTGTAACTGAATTCTAGTAGAAGGGGGAGCTTCCAGAAAATCTTGTTAAATCTGGGGAAGTCCTTGTCCCCAACCTCGTCTGAGAAGTCAAAGGCACTGGAGTCAGATTGCAGTTTTAATCCAGATTTAAAACACAAAATACAGTTATCTGTGAGAATGGCTGAATGCAGGGTGCAACTGCAAGCACGACAAGGTCTCTCACTGAGCTACCAAGAAGAGTTTGGAGCCCCTCCACTGCACTGCACAATCTGGTGCTCCCCAGTCCCTCCCATTCCCCCCTCAGTCCCCCACCGTGCTCCGCTGGACTGGTCCAACACAGTCTGTGGAAAATTGCACAGAGAGAAGACTGCTGCAAAGTGCAGGTGATCTTAAAGTTACCTGAATGCCAGTGAATAGTGATTGAGACCAGAAGATGACCAGGAAGGTATTGGCATGGAATCAGTATCATCAAAGCAGTAATTGGACCAGGAAATGGGAAAAGAAGGCTAAGATAGGTGTTTTATTGAAACTAAATACACTCATTTCTTTCAACATTTCATGAAGGAATTTTCATTAGCTTACTAAGAACCTGGTTGGTGTCATGTCTGTTGAAGATCTCCTTTCTGCTTTGTATACTGCACTGTCCTCACTGTGTTAGGGAGTGGGGAGCATGGTTTGTTCTGCTATGGAAGATCTCCAAGTATCAGTGTATACAGATTTATGTTAAACAAGAGAAGACAGATAGATTGGTCTGATTTTATTTCTCTCTTAGAAAATATAATCACTATGTTTAGATTCCTGAACACTTAATTAGTTAGGACAAATGCTCCCCACTTAGCACTGATGAGCCTTGAGAAAGTAATGTTTTTTCTGTAGCCTGAAAAATTTGAGCTACAGGTATTTTATTTTATTATAGAAATTTTAACTAGCATGAGCTAATAAAATTTAAACAGAAAAAGAAATTGCTAATACTATGAATGTTAGAAGACAAATGGATATAAGCAAATAAATTGACTAAATAAATGTCTAGTGAATATTACATAAATGTTTTTTCCCCTTAGGAACATTGCTAAGCTTGATTAAATTTATTAATATAGTTTAGTAGATAGGATTTCAATTATGAAAATACAGTAATACTATGAAGAAAGCAAGCGGGATCTTTTTCTAGGTGATGTCTTGCTCATTTTGTTGCACATTAGATTTCCAAAAATATGACCCTGCCTGTGTATGAAGGAAATGTAACTCATCATACTGGAATTCGTGACAGCATTATGTACACCACCAAAGAACTTGGTCAAACCACCTTAACAGGATTATTTCTGTTGGATATAAGAGCTAAAACATATTCTGCAGTGCACTTAATACATCATTCAGAGTGCATTGAACACATTAATTAATCAGCAATGTAAGATCAAGCAATGTAAGCAAATTCGTTGCAGGCTTCACACAACACTGCATCATGGTCTTTGATTTAAGTCTGTTACAGAGGTCTTTTCCATAGGTTTTCCTCTCAGTTCTATATGTTTCTTTCTGTTCCCTGTGGCTGAACACCCATTCTGAAATTCTGGGATGAAGGATACTCAACAGACGCAGGGATCATATCTCACACTGCCCAGCAAAAGAGTCAGCAACCCATAGCAATTTGACTCCTTTCTCCATAGGTTCAAAACTGATGCAGTTGTCATGATAACCTTGCCAATTCTCTGGATTATCCAGTTCTCTCCTTCCTCAAATATCACTTTAAAACTTCAGTGTGTGAGTCACCCTGCCTTTCTAACAAGTGTGCTGAGGCACACTGAAGAGGTTTCATTAGAATTCTCTACAGGCAGGAGCAGATTATAATAAGATTACTGTCACCAGCAGAGAGAAAACTGCAAAGGTAGATAAGAAATACTGAAGGTTGCTGGAGGTGTAAGGGAGGCTAGAAAAATAGGATTCTTTCAAAATAAACAAGCCAGTTGAATCCCTTTAGGACACTGATAACAGCAACATTGCAGAAAGAGTTGAGGAGTTGTATGGTAGAAACATTCCACATTCGCTAGGAGCGCCAGTGGAAAAGAAATGCAGATCCATATGAATTTACAAAGGAAGACTTTGAGGTTAACTGCTTTAAAATTCTTCAACTCTCAGAAAAAAACTACAGCCATTTCCAAAACATGCGTAACACTGTGATCAACTTTTCAAACACAGCTGGTGCAACATGCTCCTTAGAGCTGATGAAGTATTCTCCAGCTGGCTCCAAAACTTGTCCCAGGCACAGGAGGAGAGGTACTGCATAGCATGAATTAGGAAATTGCAAGAGAAAGGTAAAAAGAAGCACCATTTCTAGATTGCTTACATGCAGACATTGATAAACAGCATCAAAAAATGCTGACTTCCACCCCACATGTTCATCCCCCTTGTAACATTTTGAAGGAGTCACATTCCGAGCACCCTTCTGTTCCCCTACTATTCTTAGAGAGAACAAATTCAAAAAGGACAATTGATTACCTCCTCTAAAGCCTTCCATTGCTATTTCTCTAGTTTAACAGCAACAGCTAAAAAATTTGACGGCAATTAAGATGCAGGTCTGCAGGGAATTGCTGGCTGTCACAGCAGCCAGTATTTTCTTATTAATTTTCATTTTACCCTCTCATCTGACTGCATCTGTCTGCTATCTTCTGTCTGCCTTTATCTTTCTACTCTATGGGAGAGGAATCACTTTTTTTTTTTTTTTTTTTTTTCGCCTTTCTGCTAATAAAGTGTCCTGCAACTCTGACTGAGCTGTCACCATGCCACAGTATAACAACAGTAAAGCATTTTCAGGAGCCAAAAATAGGCAAAAAATGGAAGGTCAGGAAAACTTCCACCCATCCTTTTCCTTTGAGATGGGAGCCTCATCAGGAACAGAAATCTCCCTTGTGCATTATTAGCTAATGGGGCAACAAAAAGAGTCTATGATTTAGCTCTAACATACATCTCATTATAAAGAAAGGTGTTATTCAAGATTCACCCAAAAGATACATACATACCCCTCTTTCATCTCTCCCAATCTCCTCTTGCCATAAATGAGTGAAATTTGTTGAACCTAACAAATTAAGGACCCTCTATTCCTGGGAAAGTTTTTATGCTGAGGGGCAAAAACGAGGAGAGTCAACAGAAACATGTTTTGTGCATTCTCTCTAGCAGGGTGCCCCCACAAAGTCCACTTCCATAATAAAACACTCTCTCTTGTAACAAGTTCTGAATATTATAAATGTTGTTACAACTAGCAATTCCTTGCCTCTTATTTTTCAAATATAAGAATTACCACATGTTCTGTATATTTATGGCACTTCCCAAAGACTGTATTACTGTAACCAAAACTATTTTAGGAGATAGAAGTGTGAGCCTGCAGTTTCCATCCTGGCTTGTTGCAATGAATTTCTTAACAATTAAAGATATTCTAAAGCCTCATCACTATAAGCATATAAATTAAAAAAAAAAAAAAGAGACAAATTTATCAAGAAAACCGTTCATACAGTTCTGACTTACCTTCACAACACCTTCTCCTTGTTGTATATATCACCACAACACAGGGTTTAATAAAAAACTTACCAATACAAAAATGTTTTAAGACAATCCTACCTCTGAATACTAACATTTTATTTCCAGACTAACATGTTTCATTCATTCATATACTCATCAACACCATTCCAGTCTTTACAAACTTCACTTACACACATTTGAACTCAGGTGAAAGAGAATGCACAACTTACACTGAAAAAAAAAAAATTCATTGGTCTTGCTCTATTTTTGTCACTGCAGCTCAAAATAGAGACCTCCCAAAGTAATGTACTATTTCCTTTAATCATGTCAATTTAAATAAGTCTGAATTATGCTGCTGTGTGAATGCTTGGACCTATGGATGACATTTAATTTCTAAGTGAAGATGAAGGACAGAAACACTGCTGAACACTATACAGGTTCTGGTGTGGATATCTCTTTCTTGAGCACAGAGTACACATTTGGCCTTCACACGTACTCACTTTCACATAAAAGTGCTTTCTAATCCTCAGTCAGACAGTGAAGTGAACTCTTCTACTTGCACTGAATGCCATGGTTTGCAAGAACCTGCTTCTCTAATTACAGGAGTAAGACTTTGGACTACAATTTGCACTTCTCTAGAGTCATTGTTGTCACTTCCATAATATTACGATTGCAGTAGATTTATTTTTATCACAGTAATTTAAGGAAAAATAGTTGCTAAGGACATTTAGATAGATCTCTAGGGAATCCACAAGGGAATTACAAACTCTTATAATCCCATTCCTGCAGAATACTATGTGTTGGATCCTCTGGTAACAAGATACTACTGCTGCACCATGTACATCCATATGGAAATGGCAGCCCATAATTCAGTTTACAAGCCCATTCAGCCCTTGGACTCTTTCTTGGAATTGCCAAAGGCATTAATTATGGTTGGAGCTGTTTTGTGACCTGGGTGCTTCACCAGGACTGCAAATAACATCATATTTAACAGATTTAAAAAAAAAGGCTATAATTCACTAGAAAGGCAGAATTTGGTACAGTGATTTGAGTAATGATGTTCTATATTGCTTTACCAGTTCTTTCACTTGGTGCAGTCCTGGAATGCTCTATCATCCACTGGAGAATGTTAGCTTTATAAATAAGATCTAAGACACATAGTTTTTGGAAACAAGGGTAGGGTAATGGTCAGAACTTTAAAGCCCTCAAAGGTTAACCTGTATCACTGAGTACACCCTTCTTTAAGGGATGGTATTTCAAAACATTCTTTTTTTGGTATGTCAACCTTTGCTAAGTATGTAAATGGAGTTTCCCTACTCTTAAAATAGTCAATTAAACTAATGTAGATCATGCCTATAGGGTTTCGTTTACAAGCATTCAGCTTATGCGTTTACATGTACAATGCTGAACTGGTCTACTGCTTCCCAATCCTTGAATCATGGCTCTCAAGACTACCTCAGAAGAGGTTTAATGTTCTTGGTCTTCCACCACAGACTTGGGGGAAATGGAGGTGGAATGGGAAATTGCTGTATTTGTCCTCCTAATGCGAGGTCAGATTAGCTCTGTGTAAGACATTCCTGATTGACATTTTATTTGAAATGTCCCATGATGGAGAATCTGCACTAAGAACTTCGGTTTCACTGTCTATACTATCAGAAGATTTTTCCTCAAAAGTCAGCATACTCCACACATGCTGGTTTGTTACATCCCTAGTGAACCCACAAGAAAGTCTGTTCCTCACCTTTCCAGGTATCATCTAAGTGTTTGACAGTCACTTCCATGCATCTCACATTCCACTTACTGGTCTAAAAGCTGTTCTGACTGCTGTGCTGTTACGGGAAAGAGAAAGAGTTTTCAATCCCCTCTCTCTCAAGTACATCAGTCATAATTTTGTTCTGTCGTTATCTTGGTCCAAGCAATTAACTTACTCCTTTTAGTTTGTATGTTTGTTTCTTCCCTTGCACTCCTGAGCTTTGTGTTCACTAAACTGAATCATTGTAGGGACAACAGGATGTCCATGCACAGAGATAATAAGAATTTGACTGGACAAGACCTCAAGGAACCTGCTATAATGGCAAAGCCCTGCTTTCAGCAGGCAGTTTGACCAGACGACCTCCAGACGTCCCTTTTAGACTGAATTATTTTATGATTAATATTTGTAGGTTGGAACCTTTAGGATGAATGACCAAATTAGCCTTTACAAAAGTATCATCTGCTCCACATTAATCGCAAAGCAATGGATTATGTGTAATATCCTTCTCCTCTTCCCATGATAGATGAACCATTATCTCATTTCAAGGGAAAGGTGTGACTCTTTATAAAACCTAATGCAGTGGCAGTTGTTTGCTGAACAAGTATGTCCTGATATTTAATTAGGTGAGAGAATTACACCTCCTTTTTCCTCATTTGAACCTAGTCACAAAGTCTCTGCTTCTGATTACCTATACTGATTGATTGCCACTGGGTTTTTCCATTTCACATTTTAAACAGATTTTCCTTCCTCCTCACAGAGACTGCTCTGCTCACAAATATTCATATATTTAAGCATTCTCATCTACAATGCTGGACTGGCCTCAGCATTAGCCAGCATGAGTTTTCTCATCTTGGCTTTGTGCTTTCCAGAGGCTGAGAACACAGTAGGAATGATGGCTCTTGCTCTCCTTGGTGACTGAGTCACTGGTTCAACTAAATGAAACTCCATAAATTATGAAAGAGTTAACAATAAATAAAAAAAGTCTCATCTGTGAAGATTTGCTTTATTCAGGTTTAACCGTAACTAACTGCTTCTTCAGTAACTGTTGAAATAGTGAACAAATTTTTATGAGTCAACAACTCTACTGGAGTGCCTTTTTAAGGCTGATTGCATTTTAGTGGGTGAGCATATGGATAAGAAACCTATTATCCATCTAAGAGATCTTGTCCCTTGGTCCTCAAATATTTTAGTTCAAACTCTTCCCTTTTTTCCTCCCAGTAAGCAACATTACTTTGGATTTTAATGCACAATCTGCCCTTTTCCCACCTATCATGGGCATTGCAATGCAACAGAATTAAGTATTCTGCCAAAAAATCTGCATGTCTTCTGCATTCACCCAGTTGGGACCAATCAACTATTACTTAGAAAATTAGATCAGAAGGCCAGTTATGCCTCTGGAAAAGTCACATTTCTGGTGTATGACTCAGTCTCACTACAGATTGCTGGGAAAAATTACAGCTCCAAGGTGTTTATCATAAGAATGGATTGGTTATATTGTTTATTATAAGAATAAACTTGTATTTCATGCACCAAGGGTAAACAGTGAAATATAATGATTGCAATAATGTGAAAGTGATGTACGAAGTCCCCCCCGCACTCTTAAGCCAGTAAGCTTATCATGTAGGCATTCTCCTGATGAAGAAATCACTCCAATCATAGGACAACCATGAAGAAACTCTCTCTGCTTTACTGTATGTATGCTTAGCAAAGCACCATCCTTGATCACTAGGTTTCTATGTTTTCTGTGTGCTGTTCACTAATTGTTAGTTCTAAGTGCTGATTAACCATGGAGAACCACATCTCCCACTACTGAATTAGCATCAAGAAACCATTAAATATCTCAAAGTACAGTTATCCTCTTTTCTGTCCTTCTCTCTCTCTATGTACCAACAGATCAAAATGATTATATTTTTGTTTGTAATTCCTCATGCAAGAAATACTTTAAAAGATACTAATTTTCTTTTGTGTTGAAGTTACATTGTATTGAAGAAGGGAATCTTATACTGTTCACCAGACAATGGAGATATTTTGAAAATATCTGCACTGGAGGTGTGTTTATCCAACTTCGTCACTGGTGTCCCTTTTGGGGCCTTTCATGTAACCACCAAATATCTGAAAAATTTTCCAACAAAAAATATCCCAGACTTTCCCTTTTTTATTAAGCTAATAAGACATGGGAAATATTAATACAATTTCCCACCTTCCTGAGTGAAACTGAAGAATGGCAAAGTTGTCAACACTTTATAACTTATGTATCATCCAGCCACAGAGCTTCTTTTTTTCCCTTAATGGGCGGTCTCTCAAGAATAAGTAGTCAGAAGGAAGGTTGAATGATGCTGCAGGCAGTGGTGTTTCATGCTAGTCAAGCCCCCAGTATCACATTATTATTTTTGGAGAGACAGATGAAGAGTACAGCCTTTTCTGGGTGCAGGAAGGATGGTCTTCTTCACCCATCTTGCATATTGACCACCTGACTGTAGGATCATTCACAGAGATGGAGAACATTCACAGAGATGGAGAATGGCAATTGGTCCTTTTCATGGACGATGTGTTTGTGAACAGCTGGTGGAACTGGCGCAGAGAGCACAAGGCACAAAGTGCACTCTCAAACTCAGTGGCAGCAGCTGAGCAGCAGCCCTGGTATTCACATGAAGTCCTGTTGTCAAGGTTCAACTGTGACAGCTCACATTTTTTATTAAAATGGTACTTCTCAGAGCTGCTAGGCACCTGTTATAGCAGGAACCTCAGAGAAGGTAATTTATTACTGATGTATTTTTAATAGAGCAACTGTCTCTGAGGAAATCATTGATCATTGTAGTTAATGGCCAGAATATCATACAATGTAATTAATAATTGTATCAGCACTAGCGAGTCATTTGATAAAGAGAATTTCTGACCTTTATAAGATTTCTAATCCTATAATAATATCTATGGTAGAGGCTGGACAAAGAAAAATCAAGTTCCAGGGCTCAGAAAACTTTTAATGAGAACCCACTTGGATACAAAGTGAAAAATGGTCAGAGAACCATTATATGTAACCCATCATTGTTTCTGTGGGCAACCGCAGCTAGTGAAACCGGAAGATCGCACCCCCTGCATAAAATGAATATGTGTTTGAAAATGGGGCGAAATACTGCCTTTATTTGCTATATGTTTTTTTTTCTATTGCCTGTCTTAATTTGAGCATTTAAATAATCTTTAAATATGCCTCTGAATGGACAAATGAAAAAGTAGATGTCACATTGACATTGTGTCAAGCAAGAGAGGAGAAGAGGAGGATGCAAAACAAACAAACAAACCCCAGACCTCTTGGTCTCAATGTAAAAGGACTTCAGTGGAACAAACAGGTCTCAAAGACAACCTCATGCAGGTATGGATTGAGTAGTTAGCTGGTGGGGACAGCTAGTTGGCTGATAATTCTTTTTAGCTTAGTAGTGAAGATTTGCAGAATGTAAAATTAAAGTCTTTCATGTATATTGAGAAAAAGAAGGCAAAATGTCAAGGACAATGTAGCTGAGCAGAAGAAACTGGAGATATAAGCTTTGAGGAAAACAGAGGTTTAAAGCCCAGTAAAGCAAAAAGACAACACAACAATGCACTAGAGAGCAATGAAATCTTACTTTGTACAAGAAGCAGAAACGGTGCACATCTGAGATAGCTGCAACTATGCTAAATAATCAAGAGAGAACAAGCAAACCTCAACTCACATGGACTACTTACAACTGTAATCATCTCTGCACATGGGACAATGTAACAACCAATGGGTTAATTCATAGGCATCTACTCTAAATTCTAATAGCCCTTATATAACCTTGTTTTATTATCTGTCATACTTTCTAGATATTTAAGTTTTTTTCAAATTAGTATTGAACCTTGAATCCCAGTAGTATATTTTTAGTCAGCTGTAAAGACTACACCAGGAGAGACCAGCAGGGTCTATCTGGGGACATGACATTACTCCGTACTGCCACTGCTGAGATAGCCTGTGGGTAGGCAGCAGCTCTATGCTGGCAAGTTAAGAAGCACACATTTCATAGAGTACTTCTACCAGATACTCAAAAATCAGATCATACCAAGTCTGATAGTGAATGTTTTGGTGTAAGAATAACCTTGGGTGTCAGGTTGACTGAGCCTCCTTATTTCTTCTCCTTGCAAGACAACATTTATCCAGCTGCCATAAGCACTCCACCTATCTCTGAGGCTGCTCCCACCACCAGAACTAAAACCATGACTTGATCCTACACCAAAAGAAAACCCAAAGCTAGGACAAGGCCAGAGAGGAAACATCAAAAAAACAGTGGTTTCTGCTATTTCTGTCATCTTGATAACTGTTCCTTATAGCCCTCATGGAGCCACCAGATGGTGCACATCTGCCCTAGCAGGAACCTATGGAGTTTGGGACATGGTTTCCTTCAGGCATGGTTTCCTTCAGGCTGCAAGATGCAGGCTGACATCCCTTGTGGGCTGTCACCCACAGCAAGGAAAGAGCCAGCTTTCCTATAAAGAAAACTGAAAGAGCACTTGATTGTAGGTTCCTTTCACATCACTGCACTTCACACCCTTAAAAGGAACAACCAAAAGAAGTGCTGAGATCGTGAACTTTCTGGGAGAACCTTCTATTTCCCTGAAAATTTTCACTGTCCTGCTTCACCACCCCAAAATGGCTAGCCCATTTATACATATGAAGACTAGAGGCAGGGCTGGATGCCTCTTCCTGTGAGCATAAGTCCCATAAGGTTTAGCAGGGAGAGTGAGAAAGATATTTTCCATTGTGGATCAATGAGAAAAATTTAAAGAAACCACTATGGTCTATGGATGAAATGGTAAATCTCAAATAGAAAAATGGTATTGAACTACAGGCTCATCCAAATACAGCCATCTTCAACAGTGCAGAAAATCTGGCCAGGGAGAGCATTTCAGTTGCTAGGTGCATTACGAAGAGAGAGAAAGGAAAAAGAAATTGAATGAGGCCCCTGCCCTGACAGATCCTGACTTTGAATCAGAGATTTGAAATCTATTTTCTTCTCCCTTACTGTCTGGTTTTCTAGACACTTAATCTCCCTTTGTATTGACCACTGCCCCATCAAAGTGTCAACCATCACTGTCTTCCACTTTGCCTGATCTTTAATTTGGCTCCCCATCAGCAATATCATACCTGTCCCTGTTGTTGGGCTTCTCCAACACAAAAGCAAAATGTGAAGGGCTCAGCTGCAATGAGCTTAACTCTCTTGGAGGAGCAGCATTTTGTCCTCTTTTCCTACCAGCTCTTTTTCTACTGCCTACTCTAGAAACTGCTGCAGTGCAAAGTTTTGGCACAGCAGACAATTCCATACCAGTACAACTTGGACGTTTCTGAAGAGGGAACAAAAATTAAGTAACTGAGACATTGCAACTGCTGATCTATCTCACAGTATCATCTCTTTGCCTGGAAGGAGCAAGGAGATGTGCAGAGAGGACCAAGAGCAGGAAGTCTTACAGAAGCATTTGCAAGACAACTCTGGCAACCCACAGATGTTCTGACAGGAGCAGATGGTGCTGTGCTTGCCTTTGGTGTGTTTTAGCTGATCCTCTGAGGGCAATCACTCTTTCAAATGATTTGCATATTATGGTCTGGACAAATACTTTTTCCCATTTTCCAGCGAAGGCACTCTGAGAGGCTAATGGAGAAGGGAAACTAACTTCTTCCAAGCTTTTTTAATCACATACTTAGGCAAAGATAACAGGCCTTTGAAGAAGAGGAATCTAAGCGAGCACAACAGTGACATCCAGAGGGCAGAGACCAGCGAGCAGAATTTTGCCAAATATAAATCAGAGAGGAAAAAGAAAGAAAAGAAAAATTACTAGGGGTGGGTTTCAAGCCCAGTTAATGGTAGGCTTCTCACCTCCCACAGCTGCTGCTTTATCAATGTACCTGACCACCCATGAGAAGCAAGGTACAGGGAACACTTCTTAGATACCAGTGACTAACATATCCCTCCTTCTGTGGGGCAAATGAAGATACATCTCCCTACAACAAACCGGAGTGCACATGAGATGCAGCACCACACAAACTGCATCAATTGTTGAGTAGTCCCAGCCTTCTGAAATGACTCAAAAGAGCTGTAGCAGTGCTGTGGGTGCAGACTTGCTACCACTGATTCAGGTGAACATCCCCTGCTCTTTTGTCTGTAGGGCTGTACATGCTGTGAGCTGCCTTTTTGCAGCTGTGACTGTCCAAAATGGCTCTTCGGTTTCTCTCCACTGCATGAGTGCCCTCTCTGTCCCCCAGTTTTTTAAGTTAGCCCCTCTGTGTTGTCAACCCCACTTTCTCCTTCTCTTCCAAATCTGTGATTCTGTGTGCTTTAAAAAAATACAACACAATTTGTACAGAAGCAGGTTGTTATTTTCTGCTGTTTTCACCAGGAGTAACTAAACTTGTTTGCATTTAGGAGACCTCAAGATCACAGGCTCCCTACCATTATGCACATGACACGTGGTGTTCCTGCTACTATAGAAAAAGAGATTTCAGCCTCTTCATACATTCAAGACAAAGAATGCTGTAGGTGGGTAGATGGGCAGTTCATGTTGACCCATCTGGAGTTTGGTCCAAACTGGAATGGTATTAGATCAGGACAGACTTACTGTATGCGGCAGCAGGTGAAAAGGTGTAGGCTCTGCCCTCCTGCAAGTCAGCCGGAGCAGGCTGGATTTCACTTGTCTGCAGGCTTAGCGAGGCTTCTGTTTGCTCAAGCAGGCTTAGAAATCCCAGGGGGGAAGACCATTATCCTATTTACTGAGTCACGATGATTCACTTAGCATTCAGCTTCCATCAGATACGGCAGCTCCTGGAGTTTAAACGAAATCTGTTTCCATCCTGCTGTTATTTCAGTCTCTCACTGGTTTATGCAACTTCTCAGAAACTTCCACTTTCCATGGAAAGCAAGTCTGGGTGTTTATTTATCTATTGAAGATACATTTGGAGAAGCTTGTGTTAAGAGTAAAGTACAAGGGGACTAGGCAGGGGGTATAAAGCATGCAATATGGTTAAAATCGTCAAGAACCATGTGCCTTTTTTAGAAAAGAGCTTTTATGTCATTGAAGGAAATGTTCTAACCTACCATGAGAACAACTTCAATGAAAGATATCTTCAAAAATGCCCCTTTTTGTAAATTCAGCCATGCTGTGGCATAGCCAGTTACAGATAGGGTCTTCATGCCAGGGGACCAAGCAGACAGCTCTAATCAAGACTTACAAAGGGCAAAGTCACAGCTGCGATGTCAGTGCCAAGGGCAGCAGAGATGCACAGCAGCTACAACCTTTACCAACTGACAATAACCAAACAGCTGAGAGAAGAGGGTGTGAAGATTGACACAGAAGTGACAGAGTCAAGCTCTCCTTGAAACTGACCTGGAGCAGGGAATTGTGCAAAGGAGATGTTTCCTCTCTCCCCAAAGTCCAGTGGTACAGAAAAATCCATGTTGTGCCTAGGATCAGAGCCTGCAGCAGAACCACTGCTCATTCCCTCCACCCTGGAGGTTGCCTCATGCTGCATAAATTCTCAGTGGGCATCTGACTACTGCTGTGCATGCCAGATGGACACAGGCATATTCAGAGGCCAGTACTTGTAAATGTTTAGGAGGACCTCTGCTTTCAGCTGCATACCAAACCTCACCCCTTTTGTAGTCAATGAAAAATTCCACAGATTTCAATGGGACTTTGATTTTAATCCATAAATCCATTCAACTTGGAAATCACGATTTGAGCTTAAAGACACATGATGAATTAGGATTTCTATTGAGCAAGAGAGACACAGCATTTTAAAAGGATTAAAAGTATATACAACTGAGCTGTGTTCCAGTCACACTCCTTGAAACAGATGCTATTACCCCATTTTGATATACACTTTTGGATTTCCCTTGTGTCTCCCAGTGAAGAAGTTTCCCAGGAGCCCTTTAAAGAGTATCAAACGTTACAAGCCACAGGAACATGTTCTCTGAAAAATGCTCCAGAGTGAGTAGAACTAGGAGTAAATTAGCACTGTTAATGTATTTCCAAAATACATTTTAGACAGTTCCAGTGGCATGATCTGTTTTTCATGGCAAAACAGCAGTTTTAAAAGTGACTTTAACCTCTGCACATAAAGCTAGTGCTTCAGTGCTCCCCAAAGGCCATAGATCCCTCAGGCTGCCAGGCTTCAGAGCTGGGACAGATGCACCAAGAGAGGTTTAAGGTACCTGAGTCCTTGTAAGGGAATTTCAGATTTGTGAATGATTTGGGCTCATAAACTTATGACAAAGCTTCTTAAGGCAGAGGTGGGACCAAAAAAGTCATAAGATCAGCAACACCTTTAGCTCTGCAACAGTACTTTCAGGCACTGTGTCCAGCTCCAACCTGGTGAAGCACAGGCGATGTGAAGTCTCTCCTGAGGGCTTTCAAACATCCCTGTGTGCTTGATGAGAAACAGATGTACACTTACATCTCAGTGAAACTGGTATTTTTTGGGGTTGCTTTATTTGTCCATTCCAAAGGGCCCTATTCCACACACATTCAAGGAAGAAGCAGCTCACACAAATTATTGTGTGTGTTTGTGTTTTTTGTTTGTTTGTGTTTTTGTTTGGGTTTTTGTTTGTTTGGGTTTTTTGTTTTTGTTTTTTAACTTGGGAGTTATCAGAACTAATTCTTTTCTTCAGCCAGATTTAGTTTCACCACTTTGTCAAAGAAGCTGTCTGCCACAAGTATCAGGAAGTTCTCTAAATGGTGACTGTTCTGGATGTGGCCGTGTCAAACTGGCAAACTTTACAGAAACAAAGGAGGCAGGTTGGTTGTTCTACTCTTATTTCACTCATTTTATTGACCCTCAGGAAAGCTATCGACAATTTAACCAATAACGAGGAAAGTAAAACCACGCACTATCTAGCTGCACAAAGAACTCTTTAAATGAGATTTCTAAAAAGTTAAACAGAATTAAGCAGAATATATAAAACACATATCAATGACAGCTCTAAAATATTCACACAGGCACAGGTATGTGGGGACAAATCACTAAAAGTCACAAGAGAAGCTGACAGCATTAGGAAGCAAAGAGAAATTAACTAAAATTCAATAACATTGTAAGTTTGAGAAAGGAAGGAATTGTGTCCAGAAATGGCTGAATTTGTCATTTGCTCTTTGCTTCAGTCTTTACAAGAAAGTGGAATAGTAGCTAGATACCTATTCATTGTTTAACATCCCCTTTCTCCATCTGGCCTGTGTTCCCTCCTCTTATTACCTGAGGTGCTGGATGGCACCCAGGAGTGAAGACAGCTGACGCACCCTGAGCAGTCTTAGAGAACTTTGGAGGATGGGAAAGGTCCCAGAGCAATGCTATGATGCTCACTCTTCCCATCAAGATATAGTAAACAAATGCAAAAATAGAAGTGCCTGTAAAATTACACATTAGTCATGTTACTTGTGACAGGAGAAAGATGAAGTGCAGATTTATTAAAACTACTATATGTTACTAACTTGAGTGATGGACTAGCAATCAAGCTTCCAAAGAGTGCAAACCAAAGCTTAAACCTGCTTAAGGGCAAGATTAAAATTCAGAGTGCTTCTCCCATTTATCAAGATCAATCTCAAGTCAACAAACCAGAACTGATTTTGAGAAGTGCAGAATAGCACACCGGAGTGGGAAAGAAGGGGGATGGACTGTGCACAAATGAAAGGGGAGGGCTCCTCTGGTCTACAGAGTTACAGTGAAAGGGTACAGGAGCTATACCAGGCATACCAACTGAAAAGGCATCAACAAAAATGCTGTTGGAAGAAAAAAAGGTAGATTCGTTTTAGGTACATGAGATGAAAAAAAGATTCACAAAATAAGGGAGGTAATTATTCCTCTATTCAGCACTGGAGGGTCACAATCAATAACGTGTCTGCTCCTGGAGAAACTGTATTAAATAAAATGTGGGAAAAAGTAGAAGACTCCAAATGGAGCAACATTAATGATGAAAGGTTCAGAAATACTATTTGCAAGGAAAGGATGAAAGAGCTGGATTTGTTTAATGTCCAGAGGAAGAGGAGAACAGAACCAACAGTCCCCAAACATGAAAAGAGATTTTATCAAGAGAGACAACAATCAATAAATTATACTCCATGTCCACATGGGAAAGAAAGGCATTTAGCTGAACTTCTTCTTACAAAACATCGTTATTTCTGTAAAAATGATGGGCATCTGTCACGGATTACACAGGTAAAGCTAATGGCGTCTCAAAACAGGGCAGCAGGCCTCTTGACATCTCTTCTGGAGACAGATTTCTTTTGATTACATTATTTTGTCTCTCCTCAGTTATTTATTCTAAGTGCCCACGCTACAACTGCTAATAACAAAAGCAGAGCTCCCTTCCCTTTGAAACCACTTTCCTCCAGTGTATTATTGCGCATAATAACCATATCATTAAGTGTCAGCAGGACTAAAGGTTTTCTGTATTTTAGTTCCCAAGCATTAAAGCAACAGACTTAGAGAGGATAAATGTAGCATAGCTATTGCTTCTGCTAATGAGGGGGAAGAAAAAGGTCAGCATCAATAAAGAAGGAAAATGCTCCACATGAAGTGTGAGGATAAAAGCAAATGTTAAAGGCAGAAATGTAGATAACCAAAGTTCCTTGGCAACCCAGAGTGAGAACCACTACAGAGATATACAGTAACTCACCAGGAGAGATATTAGTTTCACTGAAATTCGTAACACTGTCTATCCATGCTTAATAGTTAGTTATTTTAGCTTCTTCACATTAAATACACATTCAGATTTTCTGGATTCCTCTATTAATTGAGGTATTTACGTACCTATGTACAAGATATTTAATCAAATGAAGTTATGGTGAATATAACATGGAACAGCTCTTCACCATTTCCTACAGCTCAGTGCAAAAATTATGCAATGTATGCACTCTAAGAATATCTCTTCCTCCCCTTCAAAAACTGTGACTTTTCTACATTAAATAGAAGAAACTTCTTGCACTTGGGAACAAAGCAGGGAACCACCAAACCTAGGCTGTTCTGAGCTGAGAAAGTTACAAGCTGAGAAATTATTTAATCCCTGTAAGGGCTATTCATTTAAGAGCTGGGCTTGATGATCCTTGTGGGTCCCTTTCAACTCAGAATATTCTGTGATTTAAATCAAATGTGGTTCTTGAAACAACAACAACAAAAAAAAACAAAAGCAAAAGAAAAAAAAAAAAAAAGAAACACCACCTCCCACACACCCATAGCAATAAAGATTTCAAACACCTGATCAGAGACATACAGTACGGAGGATTAAAGTGGACATTAAACAGAAAGACACTGCAACTAGACAAGATCTGTGCAACTACATAAGCAGCAAACCTCTGTGTGAGGTCATTTCCTTCTTGGACAAAGGGAGATCAGTTGTCTCTGCCAACACCAGGAAAAGTCTTGGAAGAATGCGGGAGGAACCATGTCAGACCATAAGCTCAGCTATTGCTCAGCGGGATGTCCTGAGGCAACATGACTAAACATGCATCAAACACATGCCATTTCTGATGGCTTGCTACAACTCAGGTATTCCACTACACAGAAGTCAGAACTGTAGAATCACAGAATATGAAGAATTGGAAGGGACCCATCAGGATTATGAAATCCAGCTCCAGACCCTGCACAGGACCATCCCCAAGAGTCACACCATGTGCCTGAGAGCACTGTCCAAAAGCTTCTTGAACTCTCTCAGGTTTGGTGCTGTGGCCACTTCTCCAGGGAGCCTGTTCCAGTGCCCAGCCACCCTCTGAGTGAAAAACCTTTTCCTAATATTCAACATAAACCTCCCCTGACGTGGCTTCAGGTCATTCCCTCAGGTCCTGTCACTGGTCACCACAGACAAGAGGTCAGTGCGTGCCTCTCCTCTTCCCCTTCTGAAGAAGTTGAAACTGCAATGAGCTCTCCTTTCAGTCTCTTCTCCAGGTTGGACAGACCAAGTGACCTCAGCTGCTTCTCATATGGCTTCTCCTCAAGGTTCTTCACCATATCTTTGGATACTCTCTAACAGCTTTTAATATCTTTTCTATATTGTGGTGCCCCAAACTGCCCACCATGTTCAAGGTCAGGCTGCCCCAGTGCAGAGCAGAGCAGGACAATCCCCTCCCCTGCCTGGCTGGTGATGCTGTGACTGATGCCCCCCAGGACAGGGTTGGCCCTCCTGGCTGCCAGGGCACTGCTGACTCATATTCTACTTGCCATCAACCAGGACCCCCAGGGCCCTTTCCATGGCACTGCTTTCCAGCATCTCATTCCCCAGTCTTTACAAACATCTGGGTTTGCCCCATTCCAGGTGCCTCATCACCCAGCCTCTCCTGGTGCCGCAACAGGAGTCAAAATCCTGCACGAACTACCAGTGTACTGTTCCAACTCTAATACCTGCTGCCTCTGACACTCCAGCTTGACAGGACAAAAGCACTTTCCCCACACCCTCCCATCTCACTGCCAAAGGGCAATGCTGTTGCTGTCAGATGCTTCCCAAGATGGACACAGGTTTCAAGCCAGCCAGTATGCAGGCAGCACCAGTCCCACAGTCTGGCCAGGACAAGAAAATTAAGGTTGCCACTACAGACCATGCACAGTGGTATATAAAGGAGAAACCTAACTTTCTGGTGTTTAGCTGTGCTCCCTGCCAAACCCAGGGCAGCAGAGTGAAGCCAGCTTTGTCCAGGCGAGGCAAACGGAGGCTCTTCTGTGTTTAGGTGCTGGCTGTGCAAGAAGCAAGGGCTGGAAATACAGTAGCTATACTTCTCTTCCTAAGCACAGTTTCCAGAAGAGTGTTAAAGACTGTGCTGGGATGCAATATACTTAGGTAACTGCTGACAAAAAGACAGCTGTCAAGGGTAACAGGACTGGTTTCTCCCCACAGGCTCAGTACTGTTTAGTAATAACAAACCGAACAGTTTTGACCATTTCAGTCCATAATGTGTACAGCTGCATGGGTGCTATCTCGCTCACCACGTGCAGAGTAAAAGTTATTCTGTCTCTGGTTGCTACACAACTTCAGCCATCAGAGCCCTGCAAGTCTCCTGAAAAAAAGTGGTACAACACCAAGGGTCCCAGAGACCCCAGATCCAGAGGTCAAACAAACAAGCTGACCTTCAAGAGAAGATAATGAGACCTTTGCTAAGGAATTGCAAAGTATCATATTTGGAGTGTTAACCATCAGCCTGCCTTCAATTCCAGAGCAGATAAAGATGATGCAAAGACATGATTTCTGATTATTCTAGGTACTTAGGAAAGCAAAACCAACCAACCAACCAAACAAACAAAAACCCCAAACAAAACCTCCTTTGCCCTGTCATGGAAATTTTTTTTAACAATCTATTTAATTCATGACTGTTCCATATTTCAGTTGATGTGCTATGTGAGTCACCACCATGGCTTATCGTGGATGCAATAAAAGGTTGTTTTCAAGAGCATCAAAGTATATGAGCAGGAGTGAGAGGCTTTTTCTTGCAAAAGTAGTAATACCATTCTTCTACAACAGACTCTCCTTTCACTGGGAAAATGTTTTTGAATGTCAGCAAAGTAACTCATATAGCTCATATTATATATACCTTGATATATATTGCCTATGTACCTAAACCCTTGTAGTGCCAGGGCAAAAGGTGTTTTCAGAATCACCACTAAGGTGATGTATCAGCATGGGTCAGATGGAAGGGCCTGACTATATAGCAAGAAAGGAAAAAGAACAAGCCTGGGAAAAACATTTATATCGTAGCTACATGGTTGCAGTACAGGCACCTATGCTGTTTAAAATTACACTAAAAATAAATTTAGATATTGTTTCCCTAAGACAGAAGGATGCTGTGTCCACATTTCTGACATTCAGATAGGCACACAGTCCATTTGATGCAGTGAGCTTAACTAACAAGGTATTTTACAAGGGCAAGCTCAGCAACTTGTCTTTGCCATGGAAGTGCAGTTGGCCAGAGCCATTTGAATACAGTCAGTGTCAAGCTTTGCAATTACAAGCATCAACATACATCGAAAGTAGTCTCTGTTATCTGTTGCACTTGAAGTCAGTTACAAAAACTGGTCACTCCAGTTACTGAGTCATAACCTTTAAAATCTGCCACAGCTTTTATCCCGGGGCACAAGCGAAGTATTAGTCAGGCCAGTATCAATAGCAGCTTTAGGAAAATCAGCATTCCTGGAATCTGAAAGCATGAGGGTGTTTTCTGATGAAAAGTCACACAACATTTCCCATAAGAACCCAGTGTCTTCAGATCTTTGGATGTCTGTAAGCAAAACCTGCCCTTACTGGCTGCCCTGTGAGGTGCAGCAGTATCACCTCCTTGCTATGGGCATTCATAAGTACTTGCGTCTGTCTCTGAGGGGTGTCAATCTGACTCACTACAGTGAGATTATATTTTTTTTCAATCTATGTCTTCCATCCATCACTTAATGTTGTTTGATGAAGTCTTCTGCCCCACCCTGTCTCTAGCAACCTTTAGGAAAGACATTTCGATGGGCAGACAGGAATTCATGACTCACTAACAGAATTATCAGCAAATATTTGAGTTCAGTTTCATCAAAGGCTGCAAGTTTTCAGCTACCATGTTCCAAGAGCAAAAGTACAATACAGAATTCCATGGTATAACTTAAGGAAGTTGTGCCTGTCAGACTTTGAAAGCACTGGATCCTTCTCAAGGCAGCTTTACGTATGGGTGTTGACCGCATTTAATTATACATGCTGGCTGCTGTGCTATGCCCTGCAGCACCAGCATTCAGTGAGATGGTGTCTTTCAGATGCCATTGCACCTTGTTCATTTCACAGTGAGAGCAAGTGTCTGTGTTGGGTCAGCACAAGTACTGGAGGTTGGTTAGGAGTCGAAAGATCCTGTCTGTATTCTGCAAGCGACTCCTGCTCACAAGCACAGGAAGGAAGGGAATAGAGACTGTCCTCAAGGAAGATCTTTACAACCCCTGAAAACAGCTAGGAAGAAAATGCCTTATGCAAAATACCACCATCCTTGTCTGACATTTGAGGCTAGTCTTACAGGCAAACAGGAAATAATACTGCTACCCAAAACATAATTTTTAAACCGAAGTTGCCAGTTATTGAAGCATTTATCTGGGACCCACTTGTGGCTCTCAAAAGACTGTTTGCACCAGCTTCTTGACATTATCAACTTGTGTTATTTGCTGCCTCCCGAAATGTCAGCTGCCTAACCTTTCAAGGCTGCTCTTATATACCACCTGCTATTCCAAAACTCATTAAATATAGCAAAGACCTACAGTCCTGTGTAAATCTTGCAGTCAAGCCAAGCTGAATAGGGAATACCAAGATGTTTGAACCATCTTTTACTTTGGGCACTTCCCATTCCTTGATGCAGGGGTCTGCCCTTGTTCTTGAGCTCTGAGAAAGGTATTTTTTCCCTCCTTTTTCATAGTACATACAGTGTTACAATCAGTCTTTTTTTTATTTTTACAAATATTGCAATCATATGTATTCCCTAGCTACACAAGGAGACAATCCTCAGCAAAAGTCAGCTCAAGATGTGGGTTTCCCAATTTCCTCTAAGGTGTGCCTATTGTTTAGATTAATCCCCAGCACAGAATGTCTGGCACACTGGGAACTCTGCAATCTGTCTAGGAAGTTGCAGGACTGCTGCGACATCATCAGACGTGTCAGTATTAATGGCAAATGCTAAATATTATATTCCAGATACTATGCAGTTTTAAGTTTCTGGAGGGAAAAAAAAAATCAACATTAAAGTGAATTCCTCCAGTCCAATACCCTTTTTTTTTTTAATAAGAAAACGAAGCAAAGCAAGGTTTGGTGGTGTACTTCTAGGATTGATTAAAAATATACAAAACCTCAACAAAAACCCCCTACCAACCAGTGAGTTTAATTACAAAAACGTTCTCTGTCATTGGGGATTATGCCATTGCTAAATTGTCACACATAAGATGATGAAAAATTTCAGACAGACTCTACAGATAAGGCATCAACATTATTTCAGTATTTTCCTTCACCAGGGACATATCAGGATACAGCAAGTAGCCTAAAATCTAACTTTGATTCCTCTAATAAACAGACAGAGGTGTTTAAATGCTGTTCTTTTGAGCACTCAGAGAAAAGGCAGCTCACTGGTGGACATGGGATTAGGGCATCCACCTGCATGGGGGATACAGCAGAAGCATCTAATTCCGGTCAGTACCATCGGTTGAACTTGATCTTTCCTATGAGCCTCCCAGGAGAAGCTAGGGGTTTGGTTGACCATTTCTTGTTTTCATTTTCTCTGAGGACACCACTGTGATAATCTGGTCAGTGGCAGTGGGGTGGGTTTTAAACACCATATGAGGTCTTCAGAGACTGTGCTATTGCTAAAACCGCTGATAACCACAGCATAGGTGGTTCTATCAGTGCTCAGCAGCAACAGATTACGTGGCAGCTGGGTGGCTCATTGCTGGATAGCAAATGCCTTATGAGAAAATTGAACATCCAAGGCTTCTAAGCACCTCAGCAGAGCTGAGACTCCTCCAGATGGTTTTGTCAAATGGAAGTCCACGTTATCATCCAGTGCAGGAAAGCAAAGTGGTCAGTAATCTCTAGCAGCAGAGGATAGGCAGAAACATGCAGTATGGTCAACATTTGGAGCAAGGTACAGATTTAGGCAATTCCAGAGAAGGACACCTTTCCTCAGCCTCAGCTCAGAGCCACTCACCCTTCAGCTGTCTGAAACTCAAGTGATTAAAGAGAGAGTGCTGTCACCAGCAGAGCTGGGTTTGGCAAATGGGGATACCGACATCAACCAAGCAGACAAGTTTATTTTGGAGATATTTTCAGGCCAAATCTTAAAAGCTACTTTACCCCTAGACCTGCAGAAGATGCAAGAGTCAGTGCTCATACTGCACTGAGAGTCCATATGCCCAGTGGAGTGATGATGTGGTTTTCTCTCCCATTCCCTTCCCTCTCAGAGTAAACGGGCTGTAGCTTAATGAGAACTTCTTAGAAGCAAATAAATTCCATTAGAAAGTTATTTTTCAATTATGGCTGTTCCGATATAACTTATCCAGGTTTTACCAAGTTTATCCTGAAGGAATTTGCTTCATAATGAAGGGATATTCCCTATGAATGTGTAGGCTTAAAAGTGAGTGTTCCCCGTAACTCATTTGTGCATAATCACTTTGACGCTTAGAAATGTCATTAAAACAACTCAACATTAGGATTTCATAGATGCCATGGGGGAAGTTCAGCACTACCCAGTAAACTGGAATAACTGAAAACACACCCACATCACCTCTAGAATAAAAGAAAAAAAAAAAGTAAAAACCCCACAAACAACAAAAAAACTACAAAACACTACCTCCACCATCATCACCCTCCTTCCCAATCTCACCTTCAGGGTTAAACTTCTTTGAAGCTGGCTAGAGGGGATTAAAAATAACCAATCAAACCACCAACACCAAAAACTCAAGCCTTGCTGTTCATCTTTGTGCCAAGATTAATACTTTACTTCACTTTAGACACCGTGCAGCTGTGCCTGTCTTTTTCACCTTCACATCTTATACCTGCCATTTCTCTAGTATTTACCCTACAGTAAAACCATGAAGTCAATAAGGTCCAGGTCACCTCGTAGTGTTTAGATCAACAGGAGAGATATTAGCCCCAACAGCTTCAGACAAGGTGACTAAATAACTAACTAACTAAATGGGCTCTTGAATAACTTTTAAATTGATAGTACTCAGGGATTTTATCCAAGCTAGCTGCCTATGTCTCAGCCCAAAAGTTTATGCTCTGTGCAGAATATACCCTTCCTACATGAAGGCATTTCAGAGTGCCTTCCAGGTGCTAGTATGCCGGCCCTAGAGGGAAGTTTAACATTCTTGCAAGTTACAACTGTTCAAAGATTTTAAGTAATGGGTATTCTTAATTAGAGAGCTAAAGCAGGTGCAAAAGTTCTTGCAGGAGGATGGGGCTGAAGATGTAATGAGTCCCTTCAGAGAGTCTAAATCGTTAGACCTACAAACGCAGCAGAAAGCTCAAAGCCCTCCAAGCAAAGCAAGTGTTTTGGTATCTCCAGAGCTAGAGTGCAGAGGGTGCATTGAGGGCTGGACTGACCCTGGTTTTGCACAAGAGATGAGAGCAAGACTTGCCACCCCCTCCCTTGCTAACAGGCTTACAGCTGTGCACAGAAGCCCTTCCTTTCTGGGACTAAGACCTTTACTAGAGGAAAGAAAAATTTGCAAGAATTGCAGACTGATCACAGAGCCATAGTAAGCAACTTACTTATTTCTTCCTTTAGTGTCTTTTAATCCATGCAATTTATGATTTATTGTTATTTTATTTTAGGGTACACTGTAGTGCAGCCAAAGGCTCTGCCAGGGTGAAAAAACCAAACCTGTGTTTTATTTCCTGAGTCTCATCAGCACAGCACAGATGGTTGAGAAAGAACCCTATGCTAGCTAAAAGGAGTTGGGAAGCAGTATACACACACATTTTGTACTATAGGTGAAGGAGAAATCAGCAAACATAGTTTATGAGAAACATCTGCTGGAACCTGATAGCAAGAATTTATTAATAAAATTAACACAGGTGGTGTTTAGTTGGGTTCTACTCCACCCCTCTAAGATTTGGAGATGCTGCAGCTTTACTACCAGATGTCTTCATAAATTTTAATAATATTCATAATTACTAAACCAGATTCATGGAGCTGTATTCCATGAAATATTTTAATACAGGAAAAAACCAAAAAACATACAAATACCCAACTCTTTATAGCAATTTACACTGACAACTAGAAGAACACATTCAGACTAAAATTCAGCAACAACAGTTGACTCAACACCAGCTACCTCATGAACCACAGGAAAAAGGAAGATTTCCTGTCTGCTAATAAAAACTTTCATGGGATCATTAGAGGTAACCAAGAATTGGATCATAACAGAAAATACTAACATTTGAATATAATTACTATTTTCATTTTGAAATATAATTTCCAGGCATGCAGATGCACCTTAACCATTACTATTTCTGAAGAAAAATTTCTCAGAAGGAGGACATAGTGGAGGTGAGGCTGCTCTTACTCAGCATGGACACAGTTTCATAACAAAAGCCACATGGCAAAGCACAGGGTTTAAAAGTATCACTTTTTTTTTTTTTTGATATTCTGGAAGCATTAAAGTTAAAATATTCTTCTCCATCCCCTTATGTATTTTCACAAGAAAGAACAAAGAGTTGTTTCTTATTAGATCATGACTGCTCTTAAATAAGGCTCATCAGGGAAATATTGTTCTGCCAGAAGAGTAAAAAACTCAGTGCAACAATAGTTTGAAATTAGGGAATGCATGTTCCTGTCTTGAACACAAGTTTGTAGCATGACCTGAAGTAACTTGTTCCTTGCCTCAATTTTTAGAGAATCACACAAAAATACGGGTTAGTTCTTTGGATATCTTGCAGTTCAACCTTCTATTCAAAGCAAAGCTAGTTTCAAAGTTGGACAAGGTTGTAAGGGGCATGGTGTAGTTGAGTTTTGAAGGTTCCCAGAGGAAGTTCCTGGGAACTATCTGTTCCTGTGCTCAAGAAGTTCATGATGAAAGAAGGGGTTACCACCAAATAAAATTTTCCATTCTGCAATTTGTGACAATTGCTTCTTGTCCTTTTGTTCTACACCTTGAGAAGAGCCCGGCTGCATCACCTTTGCTGTATCCCATCAGGCACTGGGAGACATCAAGCAGCCCTTCCCTAATTTCTCCAGGCTAAACTAGACCCTTTCCTTCAGCTTCTCTCTGTATATCCCATGCAAGGGGCTCTGGCCACATTAGCTGCACTCTACTGGGCTCTCCCATGTGCTGGTATGGGAATATTCATATAAAACTGTTCTGAGATATGCAAGAGAATTTAAACTGGCCAAGCTGAGAAAGAGTCCGGGAAGTCTGAAGCCCTTATAGACAAAAGGCTCATTAAACATGTCCAATCCCCATATTTGTTTTCTCCAAGTAGCATTCTCTAATACTTGCATGATTTGTTGAAAAACAGTCCATTCTCCCAGCCTGAAGCTACAAGGACACAGGAGACCTTCAGCTCTCAGAGTGACAGATCTGAATTCTCATTGGAAAAAGCAGCTTTAAATTGCTGTGCTGGATTCAGGACCTGTTTACAGAACCTATTTATGATACAATAGGTACACGTATGAGGCACCTGTTTCTATGGCCACCTCAATTATTGTTTTGTACTTAAAGATGACTTATTCAAGGGACCCTTTAACAATAGATGGCAAGCACTGCGTTAAAAATTTTCCCTTAGTTTCACTACCAACTAGCCCAGCTTAAAAACAGATGTACTTATACTATTTTTGAACAGCAAACTTGCTTAAAGCTAATAAAGTGGGAGTGCTTTGTACAGCACTGAAACAGATTTCCATCACTTGTGTAATTAGCCACACTCTGGAGTTTGTGCAAAACACAGATATTTAAGCAGTGGTTTCTATGACTACCATCATTCTGCTCCTTATCTCTGAAGGATTAGCCAGGGATTCTCTTTAATGGGTCTTAAGAAGGGAAAGTCATGATGCCACACCACTACTTGCAATATGAGGGCTGTTAGGAGTGCAGTGAATCATTTTTTAAGAATATTATTTTCAAGACCCTCTCTATCTTGGCAAAGTATATTTGTGCTTTTGGCTCATGGCCAGTCCTTTACAATCCTGCAAAAAGATTCCCAGAGAGAAAAAGGGGAGCAGAGTCCAGAGCTGCAGCCTAAAGATGTTTTGATACATTGTGTGTCTTCACCTTCTCCAGCACAGAGGGAAAAGGTCAGCAAGCTGAAGACTTTAAGTCTAAGACTCTACTCAGAACTTTAATTTTAGTAAGTTTGGGGACGTGGCTGGAAAGGACAGAGGAGATTTTCTTTAAGAATTAGAGTACCATGAAATAATGAATTTATGTCTACCAATTTTGCTTTTATGTCTGTATCTGTGACAAGAGAGCTGGTTCCAAGGCTCCAAGAGGATCATTCTCTATAGAACAGATTGAAAAAGATCTTCCTTCTCCCTGAGGAAGCATGTGGACTTCAAAGTGTGTTTTCATTTCACACATATACTAAAAAGAAAAGATCTTGGAAATTTTCAGAAGAAGAAATAACTTTGCTCTAATGTTATTAAAAAGACTACTGGAGAACTTACATAGTTTTAGTTTTAATACAGAATTTTAGAAATCAGAACTGTCCAAACATTTACGGAAATTCAACAAATTTCCAGGAGAAGCCACCCAGTGCAGGTTATTTTTACTGAGTCTTTTTTTTGAAGCCAGAGCATCTTGAAAAAATACGGGCAAGTACTGAGATGAACCTGAATTCTGGGTCAAACCCTAGGCAAGTCTTTATTCTCTGCACAGTTGAATTTGTAAGGCTTAGGATAAGTTTCTCTGTATCGCACCAAGGAAAGTCACAGCAAACAGATGATAAGTAAGAACAGCAAAATAATTCAGGACACGTTTGCAGGCTTATCAACACAAACAGAAAGAGTGATATCCTTCTAGATGCTGCTCACCATGTAGCTAAGTATTAGGCGACTTTTGCTGGCAGTGTTGGACAGCTCTGTTAGAATGTCTTTAGGCTTTAAATGACTCCCTGAAGTCTGAATGAGAAACTAACGGCATTTCAAAGTACTAACAAGAGACTGGGGGTTCCTTCTCTTTGGTTACATGAATAGAAATTCACAGGAGAAAAACTCCCATTGAGGTAGTTGCAGCGATTCTGTAGCTCATTAAAAAAAACCACACAACAAAAACCACTAACCAAAAAACCATCACACTAAAAATTCCAGAATATTAGTTTTTAAAAATTTTAAGATCAGTTGTATATTTTGGAGCATTTAGAAGCACTGCAGGAACTTCATGGGGGTTTGAATCATTTAGTTATACCTTACATGATTTGGCATTAAATACAGCTGTTGGTATAGTCACAGTGGTACAGTACCATAATAGCCTTCAGAGCTTGCCAGAATGCAGACCAGTTGTGCTCAAGACGGAATGGGCAAAAAATACCCCCACTTGATCTGTGTGTCAAGGTGGAAATGAATTTTTAGGAAAAGCCTCTTTCTTCTAGATTATTACTATGCAAAGAACAATTGAGTTTCCTTACGTAAGTGATCCCTCATGCTCCCAAAACTTGACAGAAAAATACTGGCTGTAGGGCAAGGCACAAATTCTTCAAGCGTAAAAAAAACAATGTGCAAAATAAAGACCTCATCTCAGAGCTCCAGTAATTTAAATGAGTCTGTTTAATTAAGACATGTCTTAAATTTCTCTGTGCTTAGATACAAAATAGATGCTTAGAGTAATTGACTGTGAGGCCCAGAGATGGCCCCCTCTTCTGGAAGTCCCAGCAGTCACAAGCAGCAATGGAGCAGCCATAGCTACAACAACCTCTAATCCACAGGAGAGTAACAGATCACACACCCCTGGCATAAAATTCAGTGCTACCCCTCTTTACTTTTTTATGGTTGTCCTCCCACTAACTTCCCAACAGCATTGCCTATTATTTCTCTCTTTTTTAAAAATGTACCTTTAAGAGGCTTAGGTCCCTTCAGGCCTCCCCAACATGGGCAATACACCATATTCATCTCTCAAGCAATTTAAGACAAGTGATGGATGGCAGATGAACCTAATACTTGTGTCACTGTTAAGCAGATTTGGAGAGGCATAGTCTATCACTGGTAGCAGGCTGTATATCTAACAGGATAAATATCAGCATGCTAATTGTCACAGGGTACAAATCGGCTGCTGGTGTGTGCCTCGAGGTCCAGGGTGATAGACTGAATGAAACAACGTTACGTGTAATTGCCCAAAGAGATTTGGACCTAAATCTTTAATCACAGTTTTAATGGCAGGACAAGCTTTCTGTCATTATTGGTTCATCAGTTATGTGCTAGTTTTTGCCTGCAAGTATTGGAGATGGCTCTTGGTTTGATTTCTGTGCTGCAATACCTTTATTCCTGCCATTAGGAAAGGAAAGGAAGAAGTTGCAAACACAACAAAAACACATAGAGAAGAGGGAAACTCCATGATGTTTTCGTGATGCTCCAGAAAGTCTTCCAGTCCAGTGGAAGTGGAGGAAGGGAAATGACAGGACAAGCAGAGACAAAGCCTTCAATCCCCTGCTTCTGAGGAGCAAGAGACAGATACAGGCTCTGTCAAAACCAGAAATGTCGTTTTGGTGGCTGAGTGGGTGGATGATTGCAGCTACAGCCAATGTGGTACTTGCAGATAAATCACCTCAGTACTTTGCCCCAAACTGTCATGTCTGCACACACAGCAAATGGATGGACACTCCTGCTCTCTGTTTTAGGGTTTCTTCTGGATGCTGTGGAATGGAACATTTTGGAAACACAAATTTCTTCACCACAGCAAAGTTTCCATTTGTCTTTCCAAATCCTTTCCTTTTCATAAAACTGTGCCTTAGAGGAACAGTGAGCGGTCTAAAACCTGGCCAAGGTCACAAGGCCTCATGTTCTAGCAAACCAGTCCACAATGCATAAACAAAATTTATGACTTATGTGCACACCATAAAATAGCCATCTAATTTCCTACCTTCCCCTTTCTTTCCCCTCACAATCACATTTTTGGTGAAAATATTTAAAGCCCCTTGGATCTGTATTCTCCTGAAATGAAGTTTGGTGTCTTGTCTAAAGAAGCTTATTCTCCAAGTTGCTAACACCATTCATGATACTCCCTTGGTCCTTCAGAGAACATTGCTATAGTGCCAGGCATAATTGCTTGGTAGTGTTTAATTGCCAGCTGTGGTTAAACCACAACAGCAACATCTGAAGAAACACATCTCTCCTCACATGCCTGGCCTTTCCTCTACACTGACAGCAGGCTATGCAGTACCTATATATTTGTTTTCCAGTGCTAACCTATCACACTGGGAAGGTACTGTGAAATACTTCTTTTTAAGAAACATTTTGCTTCACATCAGGCTGGCCTCTGGTGAAAGGGTAACTTGTTCTCCAGCATCTAGAACTAGTAACAACCCTTACAAATGCAACCTTCACATATGCACATCCAACTTGGCCACTTTTCTCCATAAACAGAGACTCTTTTCTCAAGACAGAGGGTCAAAGGCGTTATTAATGACTAACGAATCTTTATGCTGTGTCACAGTACACTAGATAATAATGGTCAAGATGATGACAAAACGGACCCTTTTAACCCCCGTTTTGGACCGTATTTTCTATATATTGTAAGAGAAAAGTCTTGCACATTTCGTGTCTTTCAAAAAGACAGACTGTGACAAACTGGAGCCCCTGTGTACAATACACTACTGAAAGAATGATTGATTAGTTCTAACACTGATGAGCTCAGTATTCATAACTGCCATTGTTGCATTTATATAATCCATGGACATTTTCTGGCATCTGTGGGCTGACAAGAAAATAAAATTTATCCTCTGTAGTATAAGTTTATAGGCAGGAACAAGTATAATGCAGTTTAAGGCAACATTCACTTATATGGGTAAACTTATCAGACAGAAAGATACAAAGAACCAAATTTTTAAACCGTGGTTTCTTAGTAAAGCACTCCAGGATTATGAAAGACAAGCCAGAGTTCAGCAAGTGTTCCTTTTTAGACATCTCCTGCTTGCCCTCCACTGCTCATAGGCCTAACAGGGAAAGGTGTCACTGAGCAGAAACCACCACTTCTTACTTGGGATTTGACCCCCTAGTAGGGTCAGCAACACAGAGGGAGAAAATAGTAGAGGGAGTAAACTCAATCCTGTGAGTTCTGGCAACAAGGGGAAGCATTTGAGTGGCAAGTTGGAATTCCTCAGAGAAAGAGTAACTCTGAACATTCAATAAGGTGGCAGGAGAAAGACTAGATGTCTTCCTACAGCTAGCAAGTGTTACTCTGATCCTAGTTCAGTTGCTTTGTTTCCAGATGCATACTTCTGTACACCCTTCCCCCATAAATGTTATCAGTGTCTCCATTAAAAAAAAAANAAATTATTGTTTTAGAAGTTCTCGTACCCTGGAGAAAAGATTATCATTGCATGATTTCCCTGTTTCTAAAAAATTTGCATTTCAAAGAATATGCTAGAGAGAAAGAACAGAGTCCACAGTAGCATCATCTTAACTAAAACAATTGTTCAATACTCATTTTGCCTCTTCTCTCCAAAGAAAGACTGATACTGCTACAGAAGCTGCGTGATGAGCATACTGAAGATGGGAGCTCTTTTGAGCCCTAATTTCAAGTGAAGAGCATCTATTGCATTTTTGTGCTTGTTAGTGTAATTATATTTCAATATTTTCATTGCAATAATGCCTAAACAATCCCACTGAGATTCATCCTCCTATACTATGTACAAACATGTTGAAATACCCTCTGAAAGGGCTGGATGGTTGCCAGTCCCATCTCACAGGCACATACATCATTTAAAGGCTAAGTCTACAACTGTTTGTAACAAGACTTGTACCTCTGCCACTAGCATAAGGTCTTAAGGTGAAATGAGCTGAAACAAAAGCTTTATCATGTGTTTTTCTATTGTTCTCACACACAGATTCTGCAGTTCAGTCTCTGCAGACATCAGCTGAAGTCAATATGGAACACATGTTGATCCAGCCCTGTTCCTAAAGCCCACTCAAGAGGATACGAGCACTATTATTTTGGCTAGAGCACACCATCTGCCTCTGAACTCACAAGTGAGCCAGCAATTACTAATGCTTCTTTTACTCTCCTGTCCTTTGTCCTGCCTTCCTCTCTCTATTGTGAAATTTCCCCTTCTTAAAATTTAGGTTTATAACATTTTTAAAGAGGAAAAACACCAAACCATTCTATAATTTCCTATCAGAGAAAATAATTTACTCTCATGGAAGAATAAATAAATTACCTTAGCCTTTCATGAGGCATCCAGCTCAGGAAAGTAGGCTAGCTTGATAGTTCACAGACAAATGCAGTATTTTTCATTCATTACAGTATTGTAGCAGAAGACCTTTCAGAATTTAAAGTGATTAAAAAGCCATAGACACTGTGTGCATTTACACATACTGACACACAGCTTTGTGTGCAGTGACTTTGTACACAAACAAGCACACACACACACCCCTGTGGACTTTTATACCCAGAGAATTGAATTCAGGCTTTGACAGCCTAAAACAAGCAGCAGAAGAAAAGTAACAAAAACCCTCAGTAAGGGTACACTGGGGGAGTTGCCCAGATACTTTCATACCTTCTCCTGAGATACATGTGAGACTGAAAATTTTGCAGTTCAGTAAATCCCAGCAGTTACAGTAAAGTATAGGAAACGCAGCAACCTCTGAATATACAGTCCTAAGGACTCAAAGGGTGGTAGAGACAAGCAACCTGAGCCACAGACCAGCGAGACTAGCAAAAGTGCCTTGACTGTCAAGCAACATTATCATCAGCTGTGTCAACCTTATTCACCACCACCTGATCCACAGATCATTAAGCCCAACCTTTTTTCAGTTGGACTGATTAATTACTACTTTGCAGCACCTTCCTCTCAGCTGGCTCCTATTATCACCAGATTATCTCATACTGACTGCAAAGAAAATTTGTGCTGTGAAGAAATTTGCTAGAAAGCATTTGTATTTACACAGAATAACAATAGTAAAACAAACAAATCATCTTTCTGCCAGCTGAAGAACTGCACAGCACTGTACAGGTGTGCTGTTGTACCATTTAGCTGAGCTGGAAGCACAGGTGAAAAACACCAGCCTGTTTCAGGGACTACAGGCTTACTCTGCAGCTAATGCTTATACTAGTTTCTGCTATATTCAGCAAGATCTTTCAAATTTCAACTAGTGATGAAACCTGAGTCTTGTAAAACTCACATTTATTAGCTTAGGTGGGCTGTGTGGCAGTGGCAACAGCTATTTTGCAAACCACAGGTTGTCTCTGGCACCAAAAAAGTGTGAGATGGGTCTCCATCAGCACAGACCTGAGCCCGCTGTGACCATGCCAGGGTTCTGTAACAGGTTTGATGTTGTAGGAGTATGGGTGGGTTTACAAGGGGTGAAAGTGGGGCAAGTATCCAGGCATCTGAGCCCTGAAATCTTTTCTCTCTTCTCTGCAAACTGCCACAGACAAGTCAGGGGCAGCCCAGGCAGCAGCTCAGCTCTCCACTCACTACCTGTAACGACAACCCTGTTGTTGGTTCCGTTTTCAATTTCCCCATCCATTGCTCTATCAGTGGTGAGCTCAGCACAGTGGTCAGTATTGCCCCCAAATCCACCACCTGCTTTCTCTCAGATCAGCACAGGCTCCTGCAGGCTCAACGTGGCACAAACCCCTGAGTCCAGAGGTTTGTTTTATCCAAGGACTGTAAAAAAGAATGAAGTCAGTCTCTCCTCCTCCTCAAGCTTGACTGAGGCTTTTCTAGCTACCTCTCACCTCTGGCTAATTGAGTCTTCAAAATCACTTTCCTTAAAATAAAGGTGTATTTCTGTAATGCTCTTCTGCTTCATCATGTTAAAATAATACTAACAGAATGTTTAGAAAACAATAAGCCTTTTTTTTTCGATAAGAAAACACCCACAGGTGGTTTCTTACATCAGCCTTCATCGTGTGACACGAAGTCAGTGAAATATCTGCTGCTTCTTAGAGCCCTTTTTAAGGTCAGAGTTTTACTTTGAGCAGGGAAGATTCTAATTTTGCTTCTTGGTGTCATTTCAACCAGTTTTGGGTGGCAGAAGGTACACTTTATATTGTTACAAAGACTTCCACTTCCAACAAAATAAGACCACTAATACATTAAGAACCATATTTGCTTCAGCTGGTCAGCCTATTCCATTTAGTAACACCTTTTGCCTGCAGAGGACTAGTGGGCCTCTAGTAGAGGAGGTTTGGGGAGAACTTATCTTGGTTTGTGTAGTGTCAGGTCTTTTACCAAGGGGACAGAAGAGAGGACAGCTAGCCTGTCTTGGGAATCTTCACCTTTAAAACCAGTTAGTAAGAAGTGGTGAGTCTTTGAAGCTGTTGGGTAGCCAGTCAAAAAGCACCATGTCTGAAAACTTTCTACAGGAAAAGGACAGCAATAGAAGACAACAATAAATATATTGTGGACTCACTGCAAAGATAATCCAAATCTCATGATCATTTAAATAAGATGTTGCCCCTCATGCTGATGGGCACAGAGAATCAGGTGCTACCAGATTCTATAATGTTCCTGTCAGCCACAGAGTTTAATCTGACCTCTTTTATTTATTTATTTGCATCTGAATAAAATCCAATTTTATATTTTTCTCCCTTGCTCCAAGACAAATAAACAGCATTTTCCCCAAAGAGATGGCAATCAAATGTTAATCACAGTGACAGCTGCCATCCCTAGTAGTCCTTAAACAAATCCCATTAAGATCTAATGATTAGCCATTGTGAAAAAGCACTGCTAATATTTAGATTCCACGGATCTGCCAGAAGATACAGGCTTTTGAAGCAGTCATGAATACTATTATGAAGCAGCCAGTAGGAGTACTGGTTTCATCTGAATAAAGGTTTTTGTCAAAACCAAATTTAATAAAACCCCTGCAGTATTGATTTTGTCCAGTTGACAAGCAAACAGTGTTTCTCAGATTTCAGCACTTTGGTCAGCCTTTGGGTAACAAGTGTTTCTCCTTCATGTCAATTTTTTCTCCTGTCATATCTGTGGTTGACAGCTCATCTTTCCACATCTTCCCACATTAGCTGCCTGCTGCCCTCCAAAGGTCCCCATTAAGGGCACTCCAGCTTGAACTGCCCATTGACTGGCCATAGCTGGTGGTTTGCAGTATGTTTCCAGTTCTCTGCCCCTCTGCATCAGATGTAGAACCAGGAGAAGACAGCTGTTCAGCTGCTGCATGGCATGGACAATTCCCACTGTGGCTTCTGCCTCAGGGCTGCCTCCACCAAACAGCCCAGCATTGGAAGGCAGAGGTGGCAAGTTCATCTTTCAGTGGCCATTTTTGTGGCCACATAACTTGACAAATACCAAAAAGCTGCATTTGACTCTGCACCTTCTAGCTTCTGCAGCATTGCTTTAGGCGATACAAAGCTCTTGATTTTGAAAATGAATGGCAGAGGTGGACTGTAGAGCAGCCTGATCTTGATGGCCGGGGAAAGTGAGGAAGGACTGCTTTGCTATAATCAGAACACCAAACTATGGAAAACCTAGTGATGGTATTAGACTTCAAGTTTTAAATTATCAGCCAGGGATACATGTTTATGTAACTTGAGATTCCCAGGATATTGTAGAGACTGAAAGAATATCTGGGCTCAGAAAACAGACTTGCCAGTTTCTGGTAGATAAAAATCCACTATGCTTTTCCCTTACTTTGCTCTCCTTGAGAAATATTTTGTCTTTTCTCAGGGACAGAGAGAGCCAGACTCCTGCAAACACCCAGCAAGTGCTCCATCAAACCTTCACCTTTGCTGCAGCTAATTATCTCACTCCAGCATGGAGTTCTTATCAGGGACTGTAGGTTTCTCTGCAAATAGGGAAAAGGATATGCTGCTATTCCTCTCTGTGTGTCTGCCAACTCCAGCTCTGTGTATCTCACTGTTTTCACAGAGAATATGAATAGTCATGGAAGTGGGAATAATGATGTCCTCAGAGAAAAAAAAAATACAGTGTATCATCAGCATAACCACGGAAGAGTGACACAATATTTTCCACTTTTTAATTGTGGAAAGATACATTTTAATTTCTCAGATTAAAACTGTGCTGTGATGCCAATATAAAGCTATTACACCATGCTCAGGAAAGCCAGACTACTGGGCTTCAACATTTCAAAAAAGGAGTCCCTGAGGAATGCCTAGAAGAAATCACTTCCTTAAAATATAATTTTCTTCTTCCAGCACATCTTCAATAATCTTACCACTCAAACATTTCAAAGCCCTTCCATAAAATACTGTTACAGATAAATTTTTAATTATCTTTCTAAAAGAATTCTCTATTACAACACAGAAAGTGCTGTAACTTACAAAGGAGCCTTGTAGACAAGCTGTATTTCTTTTTCTGGGCTTCATCTTATGCAGTTAATTACATGCTGCTGAACTCACTCTCCCCATTGTACAGCTCGGTAACCTATTAAAACATTTTCCTCTCATGCACACACAGTGCACTCATAACTATTCTACGCGCTACCAACTTCAACTAAACAATACAAGAATTATTTTTACACTCAGTGAACCACTTAAAAAATTAAGTCAGTCTTGGGTCAGGGAAGATTAACAGCATCTCAGTTCAGGAAAGATACTGAGGTGCTGAACTGAGTCCAGAGAAGAGCAGTGAGGCTGATGCAGGGACTGGAGCCCACATCCTATGAGGAGAGGCTGAGGGAGATGAGGTTGTTCAGCCTAGAGAAGAGAAGGCTCAGGGGTGACCTCATCACTCTCTACAACTCCCTGACAGGAGGGTGTAGCCAGGTGGGGTTCAGTCTCTTCTCACAGGCAACGAGTAAAAGGACAAAAGGGCATCAGCTTAAGCTGTGCCAGTGGAGGTTTAGGTTAGATATTAGGAAGAAATTCTTTACAGAGAGAGTGATCAGGCATTGGAATGGCCTGCCCAGAGGTGGTGGATTCACCATCCCTGGGGATTTTTGAGATGATACTGGATGTGGCACCTAACACCACGATCTCGTAATCACAGAGGTGTTGGATCAAGGGCTGGACTTGATGATCTTGGAGGTCTCTTCCAACCCAGCTGATTCTATGATTCTATTCTATCTGCACACCATGACTGCGAAAAAGCCACGTGTGATTTCTCATACTGCTTCCCCCAGCAGCACCTACAGCCTCACAGTGAGATGAAGGGCTGAGGCTGTGGGGTTGCAGGGATAGGGACAAGGATGGGGGACTTACCTTGACGGCAGCACTGACTGCTCGCCAGCCGAGCTGCACGGGGAGCGGGACTCACAGAGAAGATGGAGTGACTCATCCCTGCAACAGGCTTAGGGAGTCGATGCCAGCAGCACTGCGATTCCTGCAGGAACAAGGCTCAGAGATCCTGTCTTCCAAAAGAAAAGAAATTGCTGGAAGTTCAGTAACAGGAAATATCTCTTAATGTTTTACAGCTATGTATTTGGGACTGAAGTCAGATTTGACAGATTCCTTAGTCAGATATCAGAGATTCAGAGTGTGAGCAGATGGCTAAAGGGATAGGCTTTTTCACAAGGAAGGTTGTCAAGCTGTTGGCTCCTTCAGCAGAGAAACACTAAATGAGAAACACCTGTGATACAGGAAACCAAAAAGACAGTTTTACCATGGTGTAGAGAGCTTCAGAAGATACCTCACAAAGCCAATAGTCGGGAAATAAAAAAGTGTAGGAGACACAGGAGGGGGAATATCTGCAGCATTTGGGAAACAATTGAAGAAAATAAATAACTGCACATTTTTGGAACCATGTGCAGCGTGCAAATGCTGTACTGCTCTATAGCAGGAGGCAGCACAGGTGGTAGAGCAGATCTCCATGAGGGGATCCTCTCTGCAAGAGCTGAAACACACCAGTTAACTCTTTCACAAGAATCAAATTGCATGCAGATGTAAGGCCCATGTTCTAAGAAAAATAGAATTCAGAGGCAAAACCAGAAAAACTGAGAATGTATATGAAGGATCCAATTTCTTCTATGGGGAATGGTTTGATTTTGAATTGAGAAAACACAGAAACAAAATCAGAGCTAAAAGAATAGTCTGTTAGAGCTGGGAACAAAGAGGTAATATCAGATATATTTATTCTTGTAAGGGTGACTGGTTCTGGATTTGATTCAGAGACTGCATACAATGAAGGAATAAAAAGAAAGTACACAAAATTAATTCTCAGATATCTTTCATGTGACACATTTTTAGTGCTCTACTGCCCAGTAATTTACACTGCCAGGAATACCCTTTGTCAATAACTCTACAAATGTTTTTTAAAAGTTTACCAAATGAATAATAACAAACTGAATTTACCAGCTGTAGCAGGGAGAAGTAGTAATTGAAGCAATTATTTAGGACACAAAATGTTTTATAAATACAATTACATTCAACTAGCAAGACATTCCTATCTTTATGGCTGAAACTCAATATTTTTAAATAATTTTTGATGGTTCTGACACGTTCCCTGAGATAAAAAGAGTTAAGTATGCACTTCCGATATGCCATATGGGAGCAAATACCGCTGCAGAATACTCTGGTTTAAAATCTGTTCCTGCTACTTTTTTTTTTTTCTTTTTTTTCCCCCCAGAAGAAACTATTACAGCTTCCTGAAGGAATAGAGGGCAAAGTATTGACAGCATCCTGAAACTACAAGAACAGGTCAGAATGAAAGGCTACAGAAAGCATTCAACAGGGCTCCAGGAACAGAACTGAAATTTGAGAGATAACCTCAAGGTGATCTAAATGGTATCACTATGAGAAAGACTGGGAACAATACAACCAGAGAAAAGGAGCTAGAATGTTCTCCTGAGAAGGGACTTCCTTGTTTTCAAAGGCTTAAAATGAAGCTATCATCCCTGTGTGCTTTTACACTAAAACAGAGCAAGTTTTCTACAAACACCCCAAAAGGCAACATAAGGCACAGTCTACATGCAAGAAAATGATGAACTTTGGGTGAGAAGCATATGCCCTCAGAATACTTACTGAAATAGAGTGTTACTGCACACAGGCACAGAAGCATATTCAGTGGAGAACAGTTCATGCAAAATCTATCAATGACAGTACTGCTGTATGGAGAAGAATAACACATTGAGAAACCTGTCCTTTTCCAGCTGCTATTGTAAGGTTCATCAGCACTGTACAAACTGCAACATTAGCTGCTGATGGCAGACACGCTTCTAAGAGCACTTGGTCAATCTATTCTTGAGAACCATAGGAAAAATGACACAAAGAATGCAATGCTCATGCTTCAGAATTAATTAACCATAGAAATGATAGAGAATATATATATAGAAGCAATAATAAGAGATGAGATAATTGCAGAAAGTCATTAAAACTTATATTCTTGGGTGATTGTGGAACTATATGCCTAGGCTGTATTACCAATTCTAATCACCATGGCTTTCTGTAATTGCTGGTTTGCTATTTATGGGTGAGAGAAAAGTGCTGCCAGAGGCACTAGTCTGACCTGGTTTTAAGGACACATGAAGGTCACAGTGGTCGGCAAAATACAAAAGAAAAATCATGTGGTCCACTGTACTAGCTAATACTCTCTTTCCTCTGTCAACACATGGGATACTTCAGAATTGGAAACAATAAAAGACAGGATCATGGTCTAACAGAAGTACCTGTGTTGCTTTCCTTCTAGAAATGAGGATACAGGAGAAGGGTGAATTTTTTTCAACATTTTCACAAAATGGAGCAAATCTGAAAGTCTTAGAGAAGCCCTAGGAGAATGAGAAGCAACAACAATTGAGAGGGGAAAACTGCCTCTTTAAGAGTAGCCAGGACATACAGCATACCTGCAAGGCATAATAAGCACTGATAAGCAGCACAGGTACCGGAATGAGTTTTGCAACACAATAGTAACATCAGATAATTTGATAATTTTCTGTTGGTAGAATGGAAAAGAAGCATAGCAACTGTTGCTTCAAGAGGAGCTAAATATTAGGAGACAGACTTGATCCAAACCCATTAGGCCAGGAGATAAAGACATTGAAAGAAAAAAAAAAGGGGTTTTACCACTTTGTTTCCTCAAACAGACCCTTGCTAAGTTTGTTTTCTCCTGTACACTTAAGTCTCCTCCTTGAACTTTGCTCACAAAGTCACACAAAAGAAGTTAAAGTAAACCCGTATCTCTCATGTTCCAGATGAGGCCTTTGGCAAAAGGACCTCTTTCTCTTTGATTAAAGAGAAAACCTTCACCAAAATAAATTTATGAAAACTGTGAAATTCATGAAAGAGAGTATTTTCTTCTTTCTTTTTGGTCCTTTAAATAAAGAAACTTAGGATTTTATATCTCTCTCCATATTTAAAAGCCCGTTACTACCCTTAAGCCTAATACTGCATCACTTTAAATCAAAGGGAAGCAAATTGAAAAACGGAGGTAACTAAATCTCATGGCATATACTCAAGCCATTCTTAGTCTCTGGACCAAAGGCTGAAGGAACTTGCCCAAGACTAGAGAGTTTAGGAGACCCACCCTGTACTGCACACTGCTCTCCTTGAACTTTGGAGCTTGTTCCCTGCCATTGCTGCTGCCAGTTACCATCATTACCCTGCCATGCACATGGCAGGAGCAAAACCCAGCAACAACGAAACACATGAATGCTTTTCAAACCCATACATACACACCTCCCCCGCTCCCCCCACCCCGCCCCGATTATGCACGTGCAGAAAATCGCACTTTTCATTGCATTGAGGAAGAATTAGGGAAAGCTGAAAGAGTTTACAAAGCGCATGGCAGAGCCTTATCGGAGAACAACACCCAGAACAATAACATGCAGCTTTCACTCCGTGCAGTACCCCTCCGCCTGCCACGGTTTCACCTGCCCCTTTGCCAATAAACACCACAAATGCTGACACACCCGCGCTAGAGCCGAGCGCCTCCGTGCCCTCGGAGCAGCACGCACTGGTGACACCTGGTGGCCACGACAGCCAAGCCGCCCGAGCGCTTCTGCTCCTGAAAGCAGAGCTTGGCTTTCTGCCTAAAAAAAATTTGCCTTCGTTCTCTCGAGCTTAACTTCTGCATTGGCATGAGATAAAATATCACAAGTTTGAACCCAAACGTAACACCTAGTGGGGTTAAGCTCCTCCAGATGTCAAACAGTATTCCCGAGATAGGCCTCCATTACTTGCTTTCTCTCCTTTTTCATATTAGCACTTGTTGCTGGCAAGTCCCCCTGATGAACTTTTAAAAGTACAAACTATCTACTAAATCAGAAGTACTTTTAAGAGAACAAGCTTTTTGTGGAGAAAAACAGTCTGCCACTGTTGTCAAAAAGCTTTTTTTTTTTTTTAGCTGTGGAATTATGCTACTTGCAGGGACTTCCACCTTCTGCCTACAGAAATGGATTCAACTGGGCCGTGCCTCTTTGGATGAGAAATAATAACTGTCAACTATGAAGCTTATCATTTGAATGGGTGCTTGTCCCAGAGGATGGGTTGATTTGGGGATTTTTTGTTGGTTTGGTTTGGTTTGGTTTTTGGTTTGGTGTGGATTTTGTGTTGTTGTTGGTTTTGGTTTTTTTTCCTCAATTATTTTGACTTGAAAAACATCTGAGAAAGGAATTAACATAACTTATTTGCTCTGCTAGTCCTTTGTATTCCAGTGTCTCCCCATTCACTTCCTTTCAGAAAGGACAGGACTTCCTAACCAAACTGGAAGACTAAAAAAAATTGCTGGATTCAACAAGGAAAATTGGCTTACTTTGCTTTCACGAGAGAGATGGAAAGGTTGGTAGAGTAAATGGTTTATGTTACTTCTCAGGATTCAAATTCCAACTTCTTTTACATATACCAAGACCACCAACTTTTTTGCCTTAATTATTAGTCTTATACTCACAGAGTTCAGGCACAAGACTGAATCTTCAAGGAAGCTAATGATTTTTATGCAGCTACAAAAGTCACTTAAAGGTACTTTAGAACTTCTTTTGGAGCTGCAAGGCTATGTTTGTAGCAATTACATGCTTCTTTTATGAGTTATTTTTGATGTTAGAATATAAAACTCTTAGTTCATTTATATGAAGCTTCAAGATGTTTTGAAATGAGAATTCCCCCACTAGTTCATCCCCAGAAGCATTTATGCAACATGTGTTAAGGGACTGTTATCTTCCGTTTTAGTGCACTTGCAAGAGAATAATTTGTACAGGGGCACTTCAAAAAAGTCTTAAAAGGGAATTAAAGCAGCAAGGTAGAAGAACTGGTCCTCTCCTCCTTCCTGGAGCCTTAGACATACTATTTAAAAACAATGGTGGTGCTATTATACATCCACAATGCTGACACAATACAGTTCCCCTTAGTCAGGATCCAGAGAAAGCTGGACTCTTCAGCCAGCCACGTGTGATTCCTATTTGCCTCCACCCCAGAGTCAGGTCCCTGGGTCCCTTTGGGAACCATCATCCCGTGAGCCATCCCTTTCTGTACAGTCAGCAGATTGTCTTCCAGCTGTATTCTTGCACCTTCTTTGTATGGGAACTGCATCCAGTCAACCTTCATTTTTTACCCAGCCAAATTGTTTGTAATACCTCTCTACTCTGTACAATCCCAGGGAATAGAACCTGAATTAACACTGCAGAATTACACTTCTACAGTCATCCTACAACCTCTCCTCAAACCACAAATGCAGTAGTTCAGTCAGATGAGAATTCAGTGAAGGAAGCTCAAATACAATTTTGCCCATATAATCTTATGATAACGTATTGCAGAAACAGGAAGACACCCCCGTGAGCTTCAAACAATAAATTAAAAAAAAAAACATTTTTGAGTCTATTAGTTCTACTGTGTTTGGAATGCAATCCTAGCTTCCTTAATTATGCCACTTGCAAATGTGAGTTAATAATCCTGCTGCATTGCTGCATACACATCATCTGTCCTATTAATCATGCTGGGTAAGTGAACTCTGGTTTTATTTATCTGCTTTGGTTTTGCTACATTATTGCGGGCAATTCCAATAGATTACTTTCTTGTCAGTATTCTTACCTGACAGTACTCCAAGAGTTAATTAGTTGGAGCATAA
Source organism: Formicarius rufipectus (assembly GCA_013399695.1). NCBI lineage: Eukaryota > Metazoa > Chordata > Aves > Passeriformes > Formicariidae > Formicarius > Formicarius rufipectus. The sequence goes on from VXAU01006141.1 coordinate 1,449,991, forward strand.
AAGTTTAGTGTTCTACCCTGAAGCTAATCTGCAAAACTACCCTTACTTTTCCAACCATTTTCTCAGCTGATGTTGCTGTTCCCAACTTCATCACTGTGAGCAGCAGAGGAATTTGGCATTGCACACATTCCATGATTAGTGGAGGAATAAAGGTCTAACTGGGTTGAATAATTGAATGGATTTAAGTTCAATTTTCTCCCTAATGAACAGGGGCAAACAGGTGCTGAATATTTATAAATGAAAACAGCTTCATTCTGTTGCTATACTCATCAGTATGGGGCAGGGGGGGAAAGGAGGCAGCAATTGCCTCTATTTGTATCTTTGGGTACCAAAAGATGACTTGGATTTTTAACTCACAGCTAAATCCCAGTATTTCCACATCTTAGCAAATACAGTTGTCATAATTTGGGTAGTCTCCAGGAGACCAAGGAGAGGGGACTAATCTTGGTTTCCTCTTCAGTCTCAGCAAGTTCATCTACTGCATGAAGTGCCACTGGGCAAACTTTTTTCTAGTTGTTGTTGGCTAGACTTTGCGAACAAAGATTTTGGGCTAAGCCTGCGCAATGGATTTTTTAGGTGAGGCACAGTGTGTGCGGAACTGGCCCCACTCCCTTTACTCCTGAGGTTCATCTTGCCACGGCCGAGCAGCTCGGATGGCGACAGTGAGTTCCTCGGGATTCGAACCGGCGTCCTCAGAGGAGGAGCCGGCTCCACAGGCGGTGACTTACAGCACTCGGCCAACGCCCACCGCTTTTTTTCTAGTAGTATTCAGTTTTAAGTTCACAGGTTTTTAAGATATCATGTTTCATTTACTATTTCTCATCTACTCATCACATGACTCGAATTATATCTTTAAGTTGATTATAGTAGGTCTTATGAAAACTAGCAGAGTTGTCCATCAAATGAACATACCTAGCATACCAAGGAGTGAGCAATTGACACATCATTAAATACAGATCTTGGGCTTTCAGAACACCTTCCAAAGGCATTTGTAACATAGTTTAAAATCCTATGACAAAAGTACAAGGCTGAGGGTGCAGAGAAAAGCAGCAGTTATTACTGAAATGCAATCAGATGTACCTTGCTCAGTTATGAACTCTATACAGTAGCTCAGAGAAAGAAGTGCACAATCTTTTCCTGCAACAAGGAGAGAACTAAAAGTCTGTTGAAGTCTGGCCATGATGTAAGTGCTGTGTCCCTACCCTTAAAAAGAAGTTAAGAAATTAGTTTACAGCATCAGACCCAGTGTATGTTCTTTTGAAGTAGATTCCTCTTCAGAATTATTCTGTCTTGTGTGAAAAGACTCAGAGCTTTTGGCATCTACTCATTTCAAGCTTTTGTGTGAGGAACTTCACTTCAAAATACTCTGTTAATAGGAAAATCACTTGTAATGTAAGAAATCCAGGAAGACACATGAAGCTCAAGTAACTACAGGTTTCCATTTAAGACACCTCTACCTTAATGAAGAGACTCCTAATTTCTCAGTGATGGGAAAATGTTGGGATACCAGAGATAAAGCAAAGATAAGCCGGTTATCAAACACATGCTTTGACAAAAAGTTTTGGCTTTGACAGTTTTGCTTTTCTTTTGTCAAAAAAGTATCATTGAAAAGTCTCTGCTTCTAAGTATAACTACAAGCAATATAACAATGAAATGAAAGGGGCTGGCTGTAGTTTCCTATGGGTTCCTGACTGTCATGCTGTTTGTGTACAAACACAGCAGGCAGGTTACAGCTGCTGAAGGCTGCATGATCAAAAAGTAAAGGGAACAAAAAGGTGACTATTAATCAGTAGTGACTTCGTAGAAAACACCTCTTCACTTTCCTAGGTGGTTAGCTTTAAAGGCAGAGAACTGTGTTTTGGCTTGCTGAAGAATTATTCTTGACATGACCCAGAGTTATAGTGGCATTCTTGTATCAGCTGCTTACCTTTGGAATTTGAAGTTGGAGGCTTTAAACCACACATTCTTTCAAGCTTACTGACTAATCATATCTCATATTCATACCCTTAATGCACAGAGGTACTAGTGATCAACACAGGTAGTAATGAACTGTTTCTCCCACTAGCTCTGCAGTGCACTACTGCGTGATCTGCCTTTTAGGGAGATGAGATTTACAGCACAGCTCTAGGTATTCCATTTGTGCAGCTCAGTTAGGAGCCAAGACTTTCTATTCCATTGACTGAAGCCTTCAGAGACTCTTTCAGAACTCATTTTTCTTCCAATTCACAGTAGATACTTATTTTTGTATAGAGTCAGATGCCTAAATCTAGATGATGGAGTAACTCTTCTTCTTCATCCTTATAGCTCACATTAATTTCTTAAATCCCTTCTCTAAGGTAAAGATGGAGCAGATCTAAGAGATAAAGCTATGGTGAAGAAGAGTATGAAGAACTAATCCTGACATTTGGGGTCATAAGCTGTAACAGCAATATTCGTTAAAGAGTATTTGCTGCCCCCTCATAAATGGGGAGTAACCAGGTAATACAGCTTTACAAGAGTAGTATTGAGAAGCAGTGGTTGAAATACAGTCCTTTAATTCAGACAAAAGAAAATAGCTAGTATCCTGATAAATGTAGTGTGGCAGAGAAGAATGTAACAGCATTTGTTGTATGAAAGAGGAAATCACTGCTGAGTTGGAATAGTTTTGACCAATCATGAGAATCTTTAAAGAAAGCTCCACTAAACTCTGTGTAATTATTTCCCTAATGCGGCAGTTACTGGCTAAATCATTGCAACCAGTTGTGACTGGAATTATTCCTTACCAAAGTTAAAGTTTAACTTGCAGAAACCTGCGCTGTGAAAGAAAAGTATGTACAGCTGCAGTTAATTCAGTTCCCAGGCTGAGTGTTAGAGCTCCCCTTTGTGTGTGAAGTCAAGGCATTAACTGCTGCAGCTGTTGTTTACCTCTGAAACGTGGTGCCTTTGATCGCAGCTCTGAAAGTGCTTTACAAAAAAGGACCAAGTCCTTATGCTCATCTTACAGACCACAGCTACAGGGTAAGCTACAAAGCGATTAAGTGACTTGCCCAAGATCAAATGCCAAACTTGTCCTGGAAGCAGTGTGTGATCTCCAGTTTGTACTGGAGCATTCCAGTACAAGCTACAACTTTCCTGTGAACTCACTGCACTGAAAACTGCAGAAAAGTAAAGCCATCTTAGAAGATGTTGTTCAATGGTGCCTTTTCAAGACAAAAAATTAAAACGTGTCACAAAGTAAAAAGACAGAACAAGTAAAAGTTTTCAGAAGCTTACATCCAACTGGCCTTTTAAATAATTTGTACAGCTTCTAAAGGATTTGAATTTTATAACCCCAAATGCGAACTCAACTGGCTACATCAATTCAATGCGATTATATGAACACATTTTTTTTACATCTTTCCTGAAACAGCACTGTTAATTATTGTTGAAAGTGGCATGGGAGAGGTCACTGAACTGATAACACATAGATAGCATTTTTAACTCTTTGATATTGGACACCTCTGGGGACAAGCCTACCTAGACAAGATATTAGACAAAGATTCCACCTAACACACTGATTTCTTAACCTAGTGAGAAGGATTTTAATAAGGTTAAAAAGGCATATAGGAAAAATTATAAAGCAATCTGGATGTTGGCCTAAAACAAATGGCATTTATTTATAAATATGGTAATGATAAAGCAATGAGAGAGAAGAGTGAATGAAACTAGTCTTAGGCGGTAAAGATGTACACAGTAAAGAGGAAGAAAAGCCAAAAGTCTTAATACAATGAACAAGATTATAAGTCAATCAGTATGAGAAGTATCACGACCAGAATACATATCATAAAAGACAAGGCTTATTAAAAATGAGGAACTGATGGAAATCTAGTTTGACTTATTAGATATTCATATGCTTGCTTAGTAGTCCAAAACACAGGAAGAACTACAGATTTTGAAAAAAAAACTCTGTGAACTTATTTCAGAAGAGGACACTCCTCAGTCTCCTTTCTCCAAACTGACAAAACCAGACTTCAGGACATGAAGGACTTGAGTTTAGACTGAAAAATGAAAGGGAAGATAAGCTAGAAACTTAGGATCAAGAGCATGGCTTCAAACACTTTCAGTGTGAGTCAAATGAAGTTATAAACCACTAGCGTGGTTAAACTGTGAATTTTTTATTCATATCAAATACAAGGCAAAAGCCTGTAGAAAAATGAAGTTTAAAAAAATGTCAAGACTACATGGAGACAAAGAGATGTAATTGGAAGAAACCCCCCAAAACAATTAATTATAAACACAGTAGTATTGAATACAAACAAACAGAAACCCACAAGAAAGTGGTGATACAATTCCCAGCAGGTAGGCAAAGATATCACCTCATTAGCTGATGCCCAGAAGTGCTATTATCTGATTTTCAATGATCTTTTGCAAAAGGGTGAGATGTTAAACAGTTTTGAGTGCAATTAAGATCAACAAGTAAAGGTAAGACTTCAACCTAAGCAAGTAAAAAGCAGTATAAAGCTTAGAAAATGGGAAAACCACCCAACAGTTACTAATTAGCTGTGCCTGATGAATTTTGTTTTGAAACTGATCCCATTAGAGCAGGAATTCAAAAGACTACAGAAACAACAGATAGTGAAGGGGGCTTTTATTTAGTGTTTTTTTTTTTTTT
>VXAU01006141.1:1454659-1502730 GCA_013399695.1 Formicarius rufipectus
TTGTTTGGTTTGGTTTGGGGTTTTTTCTGTTTGTTTGGTTTTTTTTGTGGTTTTTTTTTGTTCATTTGTTTGTTTTTGTTTTTTTAATGGAGCTGGTACTTCACAAACTAAGCAGCCCATCTTCAATTTTCCTTCAAATTTTTAAAAAGATGATCAGGACCCTTTGAAAGCACCTCAAGGATGACAAGTGACAGCTACTTTGTGATGAACAAGACTTGAAAAATTAACCTAATTTCTTTTGAAGACACTTGACAATTCTTCTGGCAATGGGAGAAGCGCAGCTGTTATATTTTGACCTCAATAAGGTTTTAACACTTGGTGCAGATGATGTAAGTATGGTCTCTGTTGGAGATTTTTGGACACTGCATTGTCTCCCTCCCAAAATGTGAATGTAATAGAAAGTCTAGAGTGATCTGATTTCTAGAAAGTTATTCAGGAGGGAAAGTAGTGTTCTTTAATGCCTTGGACACAGGACTCCAAGGAACACCACATAAGACACTTAACTGGGAAGAGCTGTTGACTCCCTCAAGGGGAGAGGGCACTTTACTGGTGTGGCCTCACCTTGAACGCTGTGTACAGTTTTGGTCACTGCAACGTAAGAAAGATATTAAGCTGTTGGAGAGTGTCCAAATGAGGGCAAGGAAGATGGTGAAGGGCCTTGAGGGGAAACTGTATGAGGAGTGGCTGAGGTGACTTGGTCTGTTCATCCTGGAGAAGAGGAGACTGAGGGGAGACCTCATTGCAGTTACAAATTCCTCATGAGGGGAAGAGGAGGGGCAGACACTGATCCCTTCACTCTTGTGACCAGTGACAGGACCTGAAGGAATGGCATGAAGATGGGTCAGGGGAGGTTTAGGTTATGTATCAGGAAAAGATTTTTCATCCAGAGGGTGGGTGACCACTGGAACAGGCTCTCCAGGGAAGTAGTCATAGCCCTAAGCCTGTCCGTGTTCAAGAAGCATTTGGACAGCACTTTCAGACACATGGTGTGATTCTTGGGGTGCCCTGTGCAGGACCAGGACCTGGTCTTGATGATCCTGATCGGTACCTTCCAACTCAGTATGTTCTATGATTCTATCCTCTGGCAGATCAACACTCCCACCCAACTTGGTGTCACCAAATCTGTTGTCATGTTCCACCATGGTGAATCAATACTCATCAGTTTGATCCTTTCTTTCCAAGGACAAAAAGCTAACTGGCTTGCATTACAAGAACCAGATATTGATAGTATATGTATCCTACTGCTTCACACAGTCAGTCCTAAACTGCTATTTTTAAACTGTTACTTTATTTTATGATGAAGTGTTTTGTAGACTTCAGGATATCCTGGATTTTTCTACTGCTAACAGCAAGGTAAAGTTAAATTCAACTATATAAAAAAGGAGGCAGTAAAGACAAAACTTTCCTACTTAGTCTTCTTTTCAACTGTAACCCAGCTTCATTCTATTCTGACTTCCACAGGTATTCAGAAAAATTTAGGTATCACAAAATATAATAATTTTTGAAACAAGCACTATAATCATTGCACACAAAAGATGAGGTAATTTTCTCTTTCTGAAAAGCATTTACTACATATATGTTCATACTATTATAGACATTCACACAGTGCTTTTTATCACAGAATTACCTTCAGCAGTATCTGCTGGGGCACATATAAGCCAGACCCAACTGTATCTGCCACACAACTAAAAAGCGGGAACACTGCCCATTTCTCTTCCTTACAAACCCTGAAAGTGTTAAAAGGTTTTAAGATAAAGTGCAGAAAATTGCTCTAGGAGCATATTTACAGCTACAAAAGTATTTCTTTGCTTTTAGTATATACAAGCATATAATATGCAAACACAGTGAGTGCCCCTGACTTTCTGGACAGGATTCAGAACCCTTTTAAAAATGAAAAAAAACCCAACCAAGTCACAGGAACACTTTTCTTCTAAATATACTGCACAGCTATAGAATGGCACCCACGGTAGCTCTGCAGGCCTGAAAGAACACATATATTCATTCTGTAGAGTTTCCCAAACTTGCTAAGTGATCAAAGGCAAAGACTCTGTCCTACACACTCTTAATATGCCTTAGATAGTATCTGTTCTTTGCATCTTCCAGCTATAGATAATGACATTACAGGTTTTCTTCTTAATAGACTGGTTCTATAAACCAATAGAATTTGCTTAACCAGAGAAGAACTACCACAGTAAAAACCACCCAAACCTGAAAAAGCACTTAAAAGATATGCTTTTGGTTGGCCAAAGTCAGCTAAGGTATGATGAAAAAATAAGACAAGGCTATTCCCTTGCTCACAAGTATCTGTCCAACAAGTATTTCTTGTGGGCAAATTTGGATGTTTGTATCTTAGCCCCAAAGTCAGCCATCAAGTAGCTGCATCACAAATAAACAATCATAGCCTTGGTGATGAGAATTTCCACTATCAGTAGTGGAGCCATCAATGTGAACAATTTCAGGGGTTCTACAGTGAGAAAAATAAGTATTTTGATGAGAATTACAGTGATTGAATGGCTGTAACTTCTGCCTTAAACATTTCAGGCTTCTGGAACAGAAGTGGATTCCCTTTGGGTGAATACTCTGGCCCTAGAAATACCCTATATGAGACTGTGCAGGACTCTCAGGAACCATGCACTCAATATAACCTAAGTAATTGGACAATATACATCTAGTATGTATCATTGACTTACCTAGAAATACATTCAATATTCAATCACCTGCTTCTTAGCACAACTACCTCTCTCCATCAGGCTGGGAAATTGAATTTTGCATCCCTCCAACCACTGATAACATCAGGCAGAATAAGTGGCATCTAACTCAAAGAACAAATATAATTTTTTAACTGGAAGGTAGCAGAGTAAAAAATTTGTGAAATACTATAGCCTAATCCCATCTGTCATAAAAGGGAGTTCAGAAACTTTTCAGTTATTCAAGTGATTTGCAAAACAGTAAAGGAAACACCTGGGGCCCCAAATATGCAGACTTTCACCTGCTCTCATAATAACTGGCAATCCCTCAAATGACTAGACTATTCATAGTAACTACTGCTGCATCAAAGATCTTAGCTAGGTATGGTTGAACTCAGCAGGGAGACAGCACATCACATGCCCAAATTCTCTGGCAGGGAAAGAACTCAGCAGTTACAGCAGGCACAGCTGCACTGGGTACGTTTCTTGGGAGAAGTGCTAACAGCATTCTGCTGAGGAGTTCACAGGTTGTGCCCTCTCCATCCTCCCCTTCGGAGATCAGAACACTCATCAGTATCTTCGGCAGCCATGAGAGACTCACACTGTTAGACCCTGTACCTGTGTAATTGATGTGGTGGGAGGGAAGACTGATGCTCTCAGGTACAATGCAAATGTTTTTAAAGTCTGCTTAGTTGTGTTGCAGAGCATAAGACTCCCAATTAATGATCACTGAAAGAAGTAACACCAAATTTGGTATCTGACTCAAATCTGACTACTTTAGTCACCCAGGGTGAATTGATGACTTTGCTTTTAAAGCGAGCTGTAAATACATTAAGGAGACATGAACCGTTACATTGAGCAGCACTGAACTCGGGCCATCCTGATGCGAGATCTCAACTATTGAAGCAATTTACTAAGGCCTAGATGTGAGAATGGTCATTATGCCTTATTTTTGGAAGGGGAAAAAAAAAAAAAAGTCTTTGAAAGTAATTTAAGAATTGCAATTACCAAAATCACTTAAAAAAAAAAATAAAATCTTACCTTGCATGAATATAACATGAAATGGTATTAACTAGGACTTGCTTAAGTGTTACCAGGTCACCAGTGGAGTAGCCCAGGGGCTGATACAAGGGCTGATACTGTTTAACATCTCTATTAACAACCTGGATGCTGAGACCGGATATATACTCAGCAAGTCTGCACACAATCTAAAATGGCAGGAGTGGCTGATGCACCAGATAGCTGTGCTGCCATTCACAGAGACCTGGACAGGCTGGAAAACTGGGCTTAGAGGAATCTCATGAAGCAGAAGTGCATTTAGGGAGGAACAAGCCCAGGCACAAGTGCATGCTGAGGACCAACCATCTGCAAAGCAGCTTTGTAGAAAAAGACCACAGAATCCTGGGGGACAAGATGAACAGAAGCAAGCATTGTATGTCCTTACAGCAAAGAAAAAGAGCCAATAGTATCCTGCGTTAGTTATGGTGCCAGGTTATCCTCTGCTACCCGGCACTGGTGAGGACACACCTGGAGTGCTGAGTCTAGCTCTAGGCTCACCAGTATAAGAAAGATATGAACTTAGTAGAACAAATCCAGTGCAGGGCCACAAAGGACTTTCATATGTGGAAAGGCTGAGAGAACTGGGATGAGAAGAGAGTATCACTGTTTGTAAATACCTGATAAGGGGCAGGGGAGTGGTGCGGGTGGTGGTGAAGAGAGGCACAAGCTCTTCTCAGCATTTTCTGTCCAGTGACAGGACAAGAGGCAATGGCCATAAACAAAAAAACCCCCACAAAACAAAAACCCCACAACCCACAAATGAACACACCACCCACCCAGAAAACCCCAAACAAAACCCCCCACCAACAAAAAAAACCAAAACCAATAGGAAATTTGATCTCAACAGAAGAAAATGCTTTTATTGTGGGGGTGGTCAAACACTGGAACCGATTGCCCAGACAAGCTGTGGAGTTTCCATCTGTGGAGATAACCAGATCTTCACTGGACATGGTCTTGGGCAACCTGTTCTATCAGGGGCTTGGACTGTTTTATCTTCCAACCTAAATGATCCTGTGATTTTGTGAAATAGAAAAGTAAAATCATTCTACTTGCGTAGCTCTGTATTCTATTCTCCAGTTTATTAGACCAAAAGGCACTTCTTTTGGTTAAACTATTTTATCAAACTAGTTAAACCAAGGATTCTGAATTCCTAACAGCATTGAGATAACTGACTCATATTTCATGTGTTCATATTCATTTATGTTCAGGAAGAACTCCACTACACATTTACCAACAGTGCAATCTTAAGCATCACCAACTACATCAAAAATATATTAGACAAGTCTCATTAGCTCCTCAAAATGAATACACCATAGTGATCTGACTAGTTACATTAAAAAGGAAGATAGTTAGTAAGAATGGGATCTTTTTCATTACCCCACACTTGTATGCAGATCTTAATATTACCATTTTAACGCTGTGTATAGAAATAAACTGCCTCTGCAGCTCAGTTTATAATCTGAGCTCAATACTGACACTCAGAGCCCATGAAGGATTTGTTACGTAGCCAGCCTCACTGAAAGGTCTGCATAGGCATGTCTTTAAATGACTGGGCTTGCAACCTTATACATTCAATATAATTCCCTTTGAATTTCACTGCACTGTTAGAGACTTGGCTGCATCTTGCCTATCACGACTGGGCAAATGCATACTTCCTCTTCCTAAATGAAAGATGGGCTAATGCACCAATGCCCTGATGGGGGAAGAGGGAAGCTCACAAAAAAAGGTGTTAGAAAATATTATAAGGAAAATACTGGCTTTGTTTCCCCCTCAAAAAACCTACAAACACATACACACACACAAAAAAAACCAAAACAAAAAACCCAAACAAAAACCCCAAAACAACAACAAAACCCAAACAAAAAAACCCAAACAAAGCAAAAACCAAACAACAAACCAAGAAAAAAACAACCAACAAAAAACCCCCCAAAACAACAAACCAAAAAACAATCAAAAATTCCCCGAAGTACCAAATCCCCCCAACCAAAAAATGCTCCCAACAAAAAACCCACAACACAAGGATGTTATTCCTTACCTGTATTCTTGATGCTGAATCAAATGCTGACTTTGTATATATCCACTGTTCTATCTCCTCTAAGATACCTTGCCAACATTGCAAAAAACATCAAAAGACATACTATGGTCACATGAAAGAAAAACCAAGCTTATGCCATACGCTTGGCCCACATCAAGAGCAAGAAATTACAGGAATGTTCATGTTACTGTATTGGATAATTAATCGTAGCGTAACAATTGCATTATACTGTTCCAAGACCAGGCTGGCCAGTGTTTATAGCTTCTGGTTATTCACCAGAGAACTCCTTTGTATGTGTTAAGAAAGCATGAAAATATATTTTTCAAAAAAATTCAGGTCACTTTGCAATACAGTAGCTACAAAACATTTATTTTTTTTAAATAAAAACATTTAAATCATCAGTTTTCGTAAAATGGAATATCAAGTGTTTATCTTAATCTTTGTAGTGTAAGCACCTTCAGTTTTATGCTAAAACAATCAACATAAATTATTATTTGGTCAGACTATTAACCTACATTGAAATAAATATCCTTTTAACTGAGACAGCTCACTTAATGCATACCAGATTCCCTTAACTTTACAGAAAGTTTCTCTGGTGACAAGTGAAACACAGACTGTGATACCATGATTGAAAAATTTTTTTTCTTTTTGTCTTTTTAATTACAGTGAAGACTGGCCTATAATTTTAAACTATAAAAATAATTATAAAGCACTACAGACTATAGCTTAAAAAAATTGCATCACATCAGAGAAATATCTGAGATGGCTTACTTAAACTGCCTCAGAACAAGAGATGGAATACAATCTTCTAAATTACTTAGAATGGTCTAGGCTGGCCATATCATATGTCCCAATCTTCCCAATCCTATGGGAAATTATTCACTGAACAGGAATAGAAATCTTCATTTAATTGCAAGAGAGATAAGCCACTAATAAGTGAAAATAATATAGCTCAAAGGGCTTTTTATGCTGATACTACTGATTACAAAACACGGGGTGCAAAATTCAACACTTGAAATTATATAAACCTTAAAAATACGGAACAGAACTTAACAGAAGTTTACAAGTCAAAATACTTCAGCACCTGAGATTTTCCTGTAGAAAGCCAAACAAAGATACTTTCTTCAGAAATATGTAATAAAATCAGCTCATTTTCTCTCAGTATTATACAGTAATAATTGATCAAGAAAGAGTTGAAATATACAGAATGCTCCAAAATTCTAATTCAGCCTTGAAGGTAAAACTGCTATCAAGCTATACTTTAAAAATTTGATTCATGATTTTATTTTAGAAAAAACATTTTGTATTAAAACTGCAATAGACAATCAATTAAAGTGTTCTGGCAAATTAAAAGAAGACTAAACAGTATGCAACTTGAATCATGTTGACAAAAAACTAAGAATACTGAAACAGAAATAGATTTGAAGAAAATGTAGTAACTTAATCTGCTATGCAAGCATTTAGATTTACAGACAGCTAGTGGTTTTGTCTTGACTTTCAGTAAACTAATACTTTAAGGAAATCCTTTTCTGTATTCACTTTGAGAGCTGGGAAGTTGCATTTTCTGTGTTCTGCTCTCTGTCATTAAGACTTCATGATTTCATTTGCATAATTGTGTTATCCTCAAGGTAGACACTATACTGCATCCCAGTCTTAGAACAGAAACTGTCTTTTTTAATCCCTCGGTTTTGAAGCTCCAAGTGCTTGTGTATTCTATATAACAACTGAGCTCTCATACCCCACACCAAAGGAGAAGAAAACATTTAAAACAAACGTCTTAACGAAACAGTTTTCTGATGGGAACATAGTAGTTTTAGTCTAATGTTATCTAATTTTATTTAAGGAAATACTTAAATCTCAAATGATCTGCAAAATTAAGACTTCAAATACTGGAAAATGTGGGATGTCCCTTTAATTCTAAAAATGCTTTCATCAGGGAAAGTATACTGTACATTTGGTTTTATTTAATCATTCACTTAGTGATACTGTAAAAAATTAAACTACCAGTGTTATCAAGGCTAAATGTTCCTCCCCCCACAACTATTTGGAATTTTCTGGAACCTTCTATCACTGAAAACCAGTCAAGCACGTCTGGTTTTGTCCTTTAATTCCTAAATGAGTAAGCAGGCACTCAGCAGTACCTTAGGAAGAAAATCTACAGAGATCATACTGAAAGATTTTATATTATGTTATAGCAGTTTTAAAATTAAGTGCAATAAAATGCACCATTGGCTCACTTAAAACCAATTATCCTTAAAACCCACCATCTTTCTTCAATACAAGGTGCGGCAGAGTTTAAAAAACAAGAAGGAGGGGAAAACTCCTCCACCACAAACAAAAAAATCAGACCCAAGAAAATTGCTTTCAGTGCAAACACTGTAGTCTTCAAAAGGTTAAGAGTACAAATATTTACGTTCCAGTGTATCCTTACCTACAAAGAATGTTGTTTCACATTACAAAGTATGTCAAATACCTTTACTCCAATCGCAATACTAAAGTTTACTCTCTCAAATCGATATGGTGGCTGAAACTGAAATGTTTATATAAGCAGTGTAACTTTCTGGAGAAACTAATGAACACAGTTGTAAGTTTTCACAAAAACCAAGGGCAAAAACTGCAAATTCAGCTGCTGGTACTTAACCAACTGCAGTATCAAATGCCAACAAGCAACCACCTCCCCAGTGAGCAGTGAACAAAGCCTCTTGTACCAGCACCTTAAATCCCCTGTACCCTTCCCTAAATCTCTAGGTCACAGAGGCAAACTACAGACAACCACTTCTTAGGTGAAACTCTTCTTGACAGAACACACCCTCACTATATGTTATTAGTTTTTTCCATGTGTCATAGTGACAATTTCTAGCAAAACCTCTCGGACCTAAAGAAAAATGCTGTGACACTGCAGAGGGAGGTGGGCATGTTATTTTAATTATTCAAAATATACTTAGGAAGTTCACCTAGAATACTATGCTTGTAGCATTGTGCTTTTAGAGTAACTACCCGGGATTCCAAGAACATTTGAAAAAGGCACCTACTACACTTAATTAGGTGCCCTTTTTAATAATTTTGGTACTATTTGTCACAGTACATCAGAATACAGCAGCACAAAGCGTTGACAGATAAGAATTTCATATTTGTTCCCCTTTAAGAAGCAAACACTTTTATAATGAAAGGCACTCATGACAGAAACTCTCTCTCAAGTTCATATATAGATGGCCGACAAGTTTTGCTCTTCATTCTACATAAAGGCACAGTACAGTCTCTGTTTTGACCTTCCACATCAATATCAAGTAATGAGGGCATGTGGCAGTTAGTTCTTTCCTCAGTATCTGGCAAGAAGTTAACATCTGGATCTACATTGCCCTCTAAACATTCAGAGTCTTTAGAGTTTGATTTAATAACACGTGGAATAATCTGCCATGTATCAATTTTACTTCTTAGAGAAGAAGGTCGAGGCCTTGCTATAATATTGATGGCGCTCTGCTTTTCTATTGGAGCAGTGCTGTGATTGCTTCTTTGTTGAAGGGATGGAGAGTGCAGAGCTCCAGTAACTGACAGAACTGGTAGTCTGGAGACATCATTGGTTGAAGCAACTCCATTAGCTAGGGGAAAGAAAGTCCAAAAATAAAAAAAAAAACAAAACCAATTTAAACCATGTGACTACTTAAATTCTTAGCCATTTGTAAAACTGGGTTGCCATAAACACTAGAGGCCTTTTTTCCCACCAGAAAAATAAAGAGGCTTGTACATTTGTGGAGAATCTTCTAAGACAAGACCAGTGGTGCTCAAGTAACATGTTTGCATCTATGCTGTCTTGCTACTGGCCATCAGAATTTATTTTTTATTGCTACAAAAGAGATGTGCAGAGAAAACATTAACCACCCAGAAACAGGATGAACACTAATACTGGAATAAAGTCCAGTTACTAGGAGGAATTACACATGTGTAGAGGACCATAAAGAATATTACATTTAAGCCACCACAGAACATCAGTATTGAAATTTAGAACTTCTTTTCAAAAAGGCATTGATCATGAACTTATCCAGATTTAGAGACTTTATTTTGAGCTTAAACTTTTATCAACAGCTTGACTTAAGGATTCATGGAAGTTCTTAATTACGCACCTGTGGTCTGAAAATGGTTCCCATCTGATAAAGTCCGTCTGTGACCCAACACACTCAACTTTGTGGAGCAATCTTTGGGCACATTTTGAGATTCTTGTTTCAGACCAGGACTAAAAGGCTGATTTTTCAATCGTGTAAAAACTGTGTTGGGAGCCAGCTGTATCCTCTGTTCTCTCTTGCTTTCAGAAGTTTGAGATGAAAGGTCATCACTGGAATTATGTTGACCACAATCACCAAGCACAGTGCTTACGAAAGCATCTTCACTGTCAGATTGAAGTAGGCATTTTGTGGAAATGGAGGGCATAGAGAGAAGATTTACAGTATTTGCAGCTGGATTTAGAGATGGAATACTTGTTTCCTCTTTCTTGGACTGCAGGCGAGTAGGGCTTGCACTCCTGCGAAATTTCGAAGCACGCTGAAATATTCCATCACGCTTCTTCTTCTCGTCTTTAGGCAAGAGTTCATCTGGACCCTGTGATTTGTTCAGCTCTCTAATATCTAAGCCCAGGGCAACAGATGCAAGGAGGACAGCACACCCATACAGCACTGAATCAGTCTTCTTTTTGTGCAGTGTTCTGCTCAGACTGTTTGTAGGTGTCATTTGAGGAGTACTATTTGTAGAACTAGCAGAGGTTCCTTCTTCAAAGCTCTCATGTTCTGCTGTATTCTCTCCCTGATCATCTTTCCAAAGAGGTAGATTAATATAGGCCTGATTGGGCAACTTAATTGGCTTTGGTCTTTTATTGTCCAAACTTTCAGGGATATGTTTCTTATCAGTGCAGACACCTGTAAAACATCACAGTATCCTTTAAGATCGCAATTCGACTGCTTTGCTATTGCACATCTGCATATGTACATCATTACTGCCTTTCAACTGCACAAGTATTAATCTTGAGGGGTACTGTATAACTCCTTTAGATGCTGTCAGAAGCTCAGACTCACAATGTGAGATGCAAACACATCCTACTCCTATTGTTTGCAATGCTTTGGCAGTGCTTTCCCAACAACATCAAAAATATTTCTGTGTATGGATTACAAAGATGAATTTTACGATACACAAACTGCCAAGTAAGATCTAGAACACATTCTTTACAACACTTTCAATTAAACTGTGTTCCAAAATCCAGTCAGTTACTAGAAATTTTACAATTAATTCCTTAGGCTATGGTGGTCTGAGTTAAAAAGTATAAATAAATATTTGAAATTCAAGTATGTGAACTTTGTATGTGGGGGTTTACTAGTAAGCCAATAAATCTATAAAATTACTATTTGTGAAGCCTTGATTTATACGCCTCTACTAGTACACATGAAGATCAAAATGCCTTTTTCCTGCATGGTCCAAGGAGCTTATCATTTTCTCTTCCAGCTGGAATAAATCCAGCTGCTGGTATGAACACCAAGTTTTATCACAAGCTTTTCCCCTGACACTGGTAACTTAATTTTCTTAGATAAGAGGATCTGTAGCATAGAAATCATGTGCTAATTTGAAAATTATTTTGAATATTTTATAGCCACCGCACATTATGGCAATGAACATAAAAAGCAACATGCAACTATCATGTTCTTGATCCTAATAGGCTTTAGTACAGTTTTCCTTGTGATTTTAGCTGTAAATAGCCAAATATTGTCTAAGTAACTTTACCATTTGAAATCTATATATTCCTTCTTGAAAATTTAGAGAATAGGTCTCATTCAAAAAAGAGGGAACTAATATCTGGGATAGATGTCAGGGCTTACAGATTTTTAGACAACTCTGCATTTTTCAACAATTATGCAGAGCCCACTAAGAACGCCATTAACAATTACTTAAATGTCAAGACAATTACTGCTTTGGATAATTTTTAAAAGAAATGAGAAAGTGATGACTGCAGCTCTCAACAGAGATCAGACTGCAACTCAAAAACATGGAAAGAATCTCTGTGTGGTACTGCTCACAGACTGTGTGTATTTCCCAGCTGCCAGTGACAGAGATGTAAAGATGCTAACACTTGCATTTTTTATAGCTCTACTCTTCAAATATTCTGCATAATCCTAGAGGAATTGAAGCAACAGTTTATAACACTGGAGGTAAGCTTAATGCCATTTTATGGCAATTTTCACTTTTTCAAAGATAGTTCTTACCTTGGTCTACAAATAGAGAAGCTAAGGGAACACCCTTCTGATTTTTCATTAAAACGGTTGACCAAGGGTTGCTGCCATCTGAAAGGGGTCTTACTCTGCAATAACAATAGTTATTTTGACATTACAGAGGATACTATGCTCATATATACTTAATGAGAAAATTACTCTTTATTTTCAAACTATAAACATGTAATACATCACTTGAAAACAATAAAGCTTTCCAAAGCTAAAAAAGGAAATATGTAATTGAATAGGTTAATATGATTATAAATGCATATATGCTTTATGTCAGGTATTCCTTATACTATGAAAATTTCATGCCTAAAATGAAAGCCAATGAAAACTGGGCCTTGACTACCTAGTGGACAATGCAAGTTGGTGAAAACCTGGATAAAAGTTTCATTGTGTCAAAGAAATGATGGGAATGTTGGAAGTTCATTAAACACAGTCACTTTAAAGCAAACAAAAATACTATAAAGCCAGTTTCAATAGATGGTCTTGAACCAACTCCTGACACAGGTAAATGAGTGGATGTCCCTATCATGAAAAAAAAAAAAAAAGGGCACTATAAGTAATTGTACATAGTAGAAGAAATAAGGAAAAGGATTTCTTACTTCAGAAAATCTGTTAATGTCTAATTTTGAGACATCAAAAAAATTAATCTGAGAGTAAAGGTGTCCATAAATGATGTTACTTGTGTGAACTGTGCCTCACCTATACCAAGTCAGTCAGTCCTACTTAATCATACTGAAAGTTCCCTGTGGAGCCGTGCTTGCAGTTCAAGTTAATGTGAGGAAGGACAAAAAAGACAGGCCATGAACGTCTGGTATGCATTAGTAGCTCAGCATGCCAGTATGTTCCAAGTCTCAAAAAACAGAGATAAAGGGTAAGAGATAAGAACCACTAAAACTTAAGATAAGTAAGCATTTTATCCTCAAGTCTAAGTGGGGAGCTACTCATTATTAATGTAGTTTCTAAATTAAAAGGTAGGAGCTTTTGCTGTAACTAGAGACCGCAGAACTTCTCACACTCACTGCCTCTGTCAGTGATTCAGTTACCAAGAATGCTTCAGTATTACCAAACAAACAAAATGTAGTAGACATACTTGTCCTTACAATCTGCACGATCCTTTGTTTGAACTGAACTTGGTCCCCATGTACAACCTTTCTTTTTAAAATTTCTCTTCACATCTTCAAACTCTTCTTGGTGATAAGTTGTGCTCCTTCCCCAAGTTCTGTTGCTTTCATCTGAAGTCACTAAAGATTGGATTTAAAAATACAAACAAACCCCACACACATAAATACTATTTCTAAACCCAAAATACTTTGGCAGAACAGAATATTTTGTCCTCTGCAAAACCATTTTGACACAGTAACACACAAAGGAGTAGAAAAAAATTGAGGGTTTTTTTTTTCTTTTACAAAAACCACCACACAAACTGCACTGATCCAAAAAGATGAGCAAGCAAGAAAAGTAACTTATGATCTGACAAGAGACCCAGATTAAAGATAAAGCAGCAAAGCAATCATATTTTCCATGCTTTCTTTAACTGCAAATCTTACATTTAGGTAATTCAGACAAGTGAGTTAGACTGAGCACTTAAATTCCAATGAAGAAAATGTATACCGTGGAACAACTGGTATCAAATGAAACAGAATATTCCAATTGTGACCATGATTAACTTTTTCTTTCTCACTACACCAAAACAAATTATACTTTTAAAGTGTCTAACCTCCATTAAATGCTTAGTCTATCACTGTCTCAACTGATAAATCAAACAGAACCAGCACCTTTAAGACATAATGAAATCTTGCCTTTTTTCATAACCCCACTGGGAAGTTCATATTCACTTGTTATATCTACATCTTGCTGGTACACATATACACTGTTTCTTCGGCCATTAGCTGTGTGTGTATCTGTTTTGGGAATCACTGAGAAAAAAATTAAGAGAATGTAGTAGAGATCTTAGTCAAGTTGATTTTAGAAACTGAACTGTTTCCCTCAGATTTTTATCTCTGGGTCATAAAGCTTGGATCTATAAAGGCATTAAGCATCTTCTGAGGGTGGGGTTCTACTGTAGGGTTGAAAGGATCCTCTTTCTAGGACCAGACCTGTGAAGGCAGATTTTCAAAGGACTGATTAACTGAAGCAGTAGCTTGTCATGAACATGGCATGTTAACAGCTATGACAGAGAGACCTAAGACAAAAACAATGCAGCCAGCTATAACAGCAAGAATAAACAGGGTGGCACTGACATGCCCATGGTTCTGCTGTTCCTTCACTGCACAGCATTCTCTTCCTTCTTCAGCATACACCTCTCAACAGCACAGCTTACTCTGTAGTGTGGCACTACACTGGCTCTCTTTACACTCCGATTTCCAACCACATTCCAGGACCTATGGAATATGTCTTGGTGGGTTTCCTCCTCCCTCCAAAACTCCTTTCATAATCAGCAGAACTCGTTTTAATAACAAATTAACTAGATTTTTTTTAACTTAAAGAACTTCTAGATTTGAAAGCTAGACTTGCTCATGACAAAGTGAAGCAATCAAGTAGCCAGTTGTTATATATGCCTGTTCAAATCACCTGTATTTGAGCAAGTCATCTTGAAACAAAAGACACTTTGAAGTTAAATCAAGATAAAACATTATTGTGGGAAAGAGAATTTATTTTGCACAGGTGTAGATGGGTGTGGAAGCTAAATTGTTTCAGCTAGATACTCCTGAGAGATCTGATAAGCTTTTAGGTAAAACCTAGGGATCCAAACTCAGAAGCAGACATGAACTTCTGTTAAAGGAGATCCTTTATGTTGTCCTATATGTTCACATCCTATGAATCAAATGCCTGCCCTGATTAAAAACAAAACCAAAACCCCAAACAAACAAAAAAACCCAAAACCCAAACAAAACAAAACAAAAAAAACCCAAAAAATAAAAAACCCCACACCACCCAAAAACCCCAGTGAACTTAGCACAAATGCAAGGAGTGGCACCACTACAGCTTATACAAGACTATGTATTTAAAAAAAAAAACAAAAACAAAACAATAAACAAGCAAAAAGCAATTGGAAAAAAAAAACAAACAGAAAACAGAAGTTTTCAGAATCATGCCAATACCTCACACTTTCTTCATTTCCAAGCATTTCCTTGCAGAGCAAGAAGAATCAAAGACAAAACGAAACATTCTAGTTTACACGTAATTATGACATTTTACTAAGAAAAGCCTTTCTTATCTTTCTGCAATCAATAAACTCCCAACCAGAAAAATCCAATGCACTATTTGAACCACAAAACCACTGCCAGCTAACTTCTGAAAAAGACTTTACTTAATTTTCCTTCCATCTCAAATTTTCATTAAGAAAAGCAAGACAGGGTTTGTCCACCTCTCTCCTTTGTCCACAACATATGGACAAGCAAAGGTCTTAGCCCAGTGAACTGTATCTGTTACATTTCAAACAAATAATGAAGTTACTGCCAGAGAAGACACCACATCTCCCCTTTAGACATTAATAATGAAAAGGATTTCATAAAGCAGAAGTGTTCCAAGGGAGATGACAGATCTGATTTCTATCCAAACTTTATTTAAAGTTCCAGGCTGATTTAAAAATTAATCACTCAATCTTTAAAGTAGCTACAGAACACTATGTAGAAAAAACATCTTCATGCATTTCAATTTCCCCTTCTCCTTATTTACATCTGACAGAGCCAGATTCTCAAGAGAGGGTGGTCACCATCCACAAGCAATCAACTGGAACAGGTTTCACTGATTTCATAAAGAGAGAGAAATCTAAGGCATTACTTGCTGAATATGGATAATTAGACAAGCTACCTTGCACAAGACATCAGACAATACAAATGCAAACAGTGAATCCTGTAAGGAACTGTTTTCTGTCTCTACCCCTGTCATTCCCAAATATAAATTCATGCTTCACTGTAACAGTATGATCAGTTTTCTTTCATATTCATGGTATGTGGGCATGAACATACCTTTCCTTCTGACACTAGTAAACATAATAATGTAGACCTACAAACGTACCTACAATTTTATTTTTGTTTCTTTTTCTTATTTTCAAAAAACTTAAAGCAGGATTTCTTCTGGGTTTTTGAACCTGCTTAAAGCTTGCTTCTCTTTTGATATAATAAAGTTTGGTTATTCCCTACTCTCTGAACCTTCCTTTTCCTTTATCAACTCCAATACTTAATAAAAACTTTTTTTCCCATCTTGTTTGGGTTCTAAACATGATGATATGCCTTTTGTCATAAATTTTGATTTTTCATTGTTTTATCTCAGTCAATTTACAAATAGGTTTCTGAAGTAATTAAGGTATGATTTAAAGCATTCATAATCATTCTGAATTACTGAAAAGTATTACAGCATTTTAGCAAGATCATCCCTCCTTTCAAAGAAGCTGCAATTGTTAGAACAAATTAAGAGACGTGGAAATCAGACAGAAGTCTGCTTGGAATTTGACACTACTACCAGCATTTCAGTATGGAACGTTGGCTACTGATACAATGAGTGGACACCTACATTGTATAGCTCGAAGACGAGGAATTATGGTGGGGCTACTTGATGGACTAGAGCTGTTACTGTTTAAACTCCTCCTCTTATCCAGATTGGGGGATGCCTGCACTGTTATTTTGTGCTGAAAATCTGTAAGAGAGGAAAACAAATCAGTTTTAATATTTTGAATAAAAAACTCTTCAGAAGAATATGCTGCTGTACTTCTTAAAGTTATATAATGAGTTAGACTTGATAGTACAAGAAATATTCATATTTAAAACTCCTAATGTAGTAACTGAGTCAGACAGGCAGGATTTCCCACCTTCATGTGGTAGGTTGCAATAACATCAACAAAAGTAAATAGGTCCAAGTGGACCCAATCTGAGACACATCCACACCACAAGCTGCTATTCAATCTTCTTGGTTGTCACAGAGAAAAAAAAAAAAACAGTACTTCATCTCAAATCAATCAATATTCATGGCAATCAGATTTGCCTTATTTTTTTTTACATGTAATTCATATGCAGCATAAAAAGAAGGACTAACAAAGAAGTCATATCCATCCATGTGTCAGAAAAACACGACAGCAAAGGATAGAATTACAAATATATTTATAGCCAAGTAGTTAAAAAAAGAACAATAGCAAATATTGATGAATAGGAAGAAAATTGTGAAATGAAATTTGACAATATGCCCCTCTCCAATCCCCATCATCAGTGCAATTATATTGTACATTATTCTTACAATAGAATTGTGTAAAAGATGAGTTCATCTGGATGTTGTTCCTAACAAGGAGCTAAATAGTATTCTGAGTGAAACTGTTAATTTTACCAAGTTAAATATAAAAACTGGAAACAAAGGACCAAATATTTAGTTTAAGCTTGTGATGCAGCATAAACTAACTGAACACATTTTTAAAGTAAGGAAAAATAAGCTTGTTTCATTTGTGCTGAAATAGTACTCTAAATGCGTTTACTGTCCTCTGTCTCTTTCCAACTACCAGACAACTATGATTTGGTCCTAACTTGGTGTTACCAGAGCATTAAGTTCTTAGCGCATTTGCAATAAACTGATAGACTTGACCTGAAAGCCACTGAAAGGAAGCCTATCAACATCAGGATGCTGGTACCACTAAGGCTTTCCCATCATTGATAAAACCTTGAGTTTGCCTAGTGCTGTCTTGTGGCACCACTAAACCAGCCTGACAACTAAAAGAACCTAACTCTCTTACAAACATGCCTCCTTTGCAAAAGGGGCATTGTAATGCATTCCTGGGTGGAATGAAATGCTCCAGAACTCAAATTCTACCATATTTGTACTCCAAAATCATCTTCTGCTGCTATGTGAGTCCTTTCTTGCAAGAAATAAAATTGTAATTGCTATGTTGTATTTGTGACTGCAATAAGTATGCAATTTGGACCTACTGCACCTGTACCCCTTGCCTTCATGAAGTGCTGGTTTTCTGCTCAGTATTTGCAAGTTTAGGGCCAGCAGCACTAATATTTGATAATTTTAGAAACTTCTGGCATGTATTTAAAAGGTATTTTTCTGTCTGCACAGAAACAATGGTAACAAAAACATGAACTTTGAAACAGTCTTAAATTATGTGGCTCCCATGCTAGTAACATTTCCCTCCAGATACACTGCTTAGATGTGTCAGGTAAAACATTCTTTCAGCTGAAATGAGGACTGGAAATGAGGACAGCACAAGAATATGATATGTGAAAGTTGTTTCCTTTGGGGGAGTCATTCAATTCTCGCCAAATCCTATTGTATATTACGGGAGAAGGACCTGGAAATGAATTAAAGTAGTAGCCAACACGAAAAACATGAACCATGGAACTGAAGCCTGCATATCTGTTTCATGTATTGTGTACTTTAAGGAAAATAGCAAACCTGAAGGCAAACTAATTCTGTGTCCATCCTTAAGTTTTAACCGGCTTCTTTTAAACTTCCCCTTCCTCTTCTTTACATTTGGTTTCTCTTGATTTAACTGGAATATCATGATATTCAGCTCACGCTCCAGGACATCGATCTCTCGTTCCGCTAACTGTTGCTCACGGCGCTTAAGTAATTCTTCTTGAGATTTTTGCTGAAGAGCTGCTCTTGTCAACTCCTCCTCCCGTGATCGAAGCTCCTGAAGATAAGATCCACAAGAGTGAAACTAAGTAATAATGTGGAGAGAGTATTAAAGGATATATAAAGTGCACAGAAGGTCGCTCGTATTTCCTGATTTATTTTCATGATGCACTATATACTTGCAACAAGCACAAAAGTCCTCCATTCAGAATAAGCCAAGATTCTGTATTTAGAATCAGGTATTATACACATTTCCATTTAACTTGAATCACTTTACATAAGACAGGTTAGCAGTGGCAATGGGGACAACACATGCAATCAAAGATTATCAGCTTACAGCCTTGCAGAAAATGTGCTCTGATTACTTAAAACCAGAAACTCTTGCACAGCATGAGGACTGCTCTTAGACAGCTCCTACGCATTATCATAACGCCAATGACCTGATGAACACAAATTATTGCATTTATCTTAAATTCTCTAACCTTTCCTGTTTTTCAGCCATATATTAAGCAGCACTTTTCTATCTAGAAAAGCAATCAGTATTACACGGACTGAGGATTACTGTAATAGGATAAACTAAGTCATAAGACAGAAGACAGGTGTTTCTTAATTAAAATCTAGCAGGCTTCTGTAACATCAAACAGCTACTAACCACTGAATTTCAACACATAGAGTCCCCAACCATCACTCTCAGAATATTTGTCTTTTTTTTTTTTTTTTTTAAGTCATGGAAAAGGAAACACTTCAGTACAGAAGCTAGTTAATTTTTCGGGTAAATGAACACCCAAGGCTAAACAGCTGAAAATATACCATCTTAAAATTACCTTAATCTTCAGATTCCAAAATCTGTAAAAATATATTGGAAATTTAAGACCTCCCTAATTTTAGACCTTCCTTCACAGTATGAGGTAGGAAGCAGACTTACCCAGAATGCTAACAATACTGCACTGAAAGTATAGGAAAAGGAGAACTAGATGTGACTCATACTGTATGTTCCTCATTACATAGTTTTTTCGTATGCTTGTGTAAATTCTACCTGGATTGAAATTAAAGTTCAACTAAAACCAGAAAATCATCAGTAGAAATAAAGCTATATATATAGCTTTATATTTATACAAGTCTGTAATTGTGGTGTTGCTTGGTTTTGTTTGCCTTTGTTTTGTTTTTATTTCAGAGCAGACTGAAATACCTACCTCTGCTCACCAGTGTCCAGCAATGTTGCATGCCAGGAGAATTCTTTATTGCATACAATGAAAGTGAAAAAGCAAACTCTCTTTCCTTTTCAACTCCTACTTTGCCTTGAATAAATTAATTCCTGAACTGACTATACTCCTTCAGTCTTTTCAAATAAGGGGATGTTCAAATGTTCTTGCCAAAAAGACTACAGATGTCAAAGGACAGGTTGGCACTGAAGCAAACTGGTTCATTGAGAAGTGCCTGTTCTTCAGAAAGATTTTTTTTTTTTTTTTTTTACAATTATAGCATACATACACTGCTTATCATGGGTTATATTTAATTGACATGATTGATTAATTTCATACAGTTCACTACTATTGAGTGGGCTTTTTTCAATACAATAGTTGAAAAATTCTTTTTTTAAGTGACCCACTTAACATACACTGTTTTGCTACAGGCAATTCTGCCTCTTAGAAATTCAAAGGAATTTGTCTTCATGCCAGCAAGTAAGGCTTTGGGATGTGTCCTTCTGTGGGGTTTTTTTGTGTGTTTTTTTTTGTTTGTTTGTTTGTGTTTTTGTTTTGTTTTTGTGGGGGTTTTTTTGTGTTTGGATTTTTTTTTTTTTTTCCCCTAAAGACATTTAAAAACTTATTTAGAGATTGCTGCAAATCCTCACTTTCCTCCTCCTCCTGTCCAGTCAAAACAGGACAACCTAAAACAAGGGTTGAAAGTAGAAGCTAAATGAATTCAAATTTAGAATAAAGGTACTCTGGAGTTTAAGTAGAGATTTTTATTACTGTATTAGTACAGTGATAAAGGTGCATTAGGAGACACTGTTGATTTTCCACCTTTTGTTGATCTCAAAGTCAGGTTCCATAAAGCTCAGTAATCAGGCAAAAATTGATGGCCTGTACTGAAACAGTATACAGTCTAGAAAAACTAAAAGTGTTTCCTCACTGAGAGATTAAGTATTTACTCTTTTCCAAATAAACTATTTAAAAACTGACTTACCGCAATTAGTTAGGCAATGTTTCCACACCGCTCTACAATTAAAACGCCCATTGTAAGGAGGGTAGGAAAAAATTCTGTATTTAAGTTGCTCAAGAACATTTGTCAAAAAAAGATTGTGATCTTCTCTTGGAGTGGGTGTTACCATCACCCATTTGCAGGAAGCCCTTGAGGAAATTCCTCCAGCTATAGAAGTTCCTTTTACAGGAGGAATGAGAATCCATGCAGAGGGCTTTTGTTTGGTTTTATTTTTATTATTATTACATAAATATTTCATAGACATTACTTTCTGCCTAGTAGCTGACAGCAAACTTGATAAAGTGCCAAATGAAAAAAAACCTGCACGTGTGAAAACCCTGTCTAAGTCAAAGGTACGTGCTTTCATCCTTAAGCTAGTTTACCTAATCAGGGTAGATGCCTCTGGAGATGCATTTACTTTGGCACATAAGCAGTGAACTTCATTTTCTCTTTTCCCCTCCCTAATTAAGCTTAACTTGCATCAAATACCAAAATATGACTATTCTCCCTAAACTTTTCACTGGCTTATTTAATTCTAAACTTGATATAGTCACATTTTTCTTTGAGAGGAAATCTCATACTGGACAAATGCCTCCAGAAATGCAAAAAATAAACAAAACATCTGAATGGCAATGCCTATTACAATTGCTCCCAGAGTAAAAAGAGGGAAATGGTTGATTGAGCAGCTGCTAGAGGAGTGAAAAAGAGAGTTATGCTCTATGGCAGCCTGTGGCAAGGGAACACAGTAGCTGGTGACCCCACAGCAAGTAAAAAAGGAAGCCTCTACTCTCTGTAGGGGGACTATAGCTCATTTGCACAGGAAGAGATCTGACAACTACTGAGGGACACAGCCCAGCTCCAGCACACTGGTACAGGCAGGATAGACACTACACAAACAACATTTACCCAGTTCTGTGAACTGTAATGGAAGACGGAAACGCAGAGAGTGGAAAAAATAGTAGATAGAAAGCATGTAAAATCATTATTGACAATACTGTGATCTCATGGGTGATCAATAAATTCTAATACCACATATGCTGATATTACAGTTAGGTCATGTCACGCCCATCATTAGCATCTCAATTACTGTCTTCCTTATTATTACCACTGCATGAAAAATAACAGCAAATATATACCGGGCAATAGTTATACTGCAAGAAAGACCTGTAAGGAAGGAATCTATTTCTACGAAAAGCATTTCTAACAGGGACTCAAAAGGACACCTGGCCTATTTCAGCTGTTATCTTTATCAAGTTGTCTAAAGGAAAATATAAAATTCAGAGTGATTACAATCAAGATGAAGTAACTAAAAGAGAGTGCAAAGAAAATTGATAGTGAGCACTCATTTAGCACAAACATATCATGATATGAGAGTATGGAAAGAACATCGGTGACAGAAATCTGAATAATAACAGAAACTGGATTTGCTAATTCATGAGTATGAGTTTGACCTTATTAATATCTGGCAAGAATATGTCCCAAACCGCAACACTGAGAGACATCCATATTACCAGTCTGTTCAGGAAGAAGAGAGATAAAAGCACTATTACATTTTTGGAAAAAAAGCCACAAGGTACAGCCATGTAACAGGATAAAAGGCTGTCCACTCCCACAACTAAGAAGAATGTTCAATAGCAGCTGAAAATTTGCAGTGGTTGTAAAGAGTAACTAAGGGATAAATGCAATTAAAGTGATACATTCAAACATACAAGAAAAAAATAACATACTTTTAAGAAAAGCCTAGAATGTCACATTTGTGTATCTACAACTTGTTTTTTTGGGGGATACAGGTGTGGATATGTTTGGGTTTTTTTCCAACTGCCTGTATACTTACATGAGTACATTGGTAAGCCAAAATTCAAAAGGCTAAAACTGCTGTATCACATAAACATACATACACACACCCCTTCTTTCACTGCCATGCAATTGGAAAAATTAACTTACTTTTTCCTTGGTCCTCAATTCATTAAATATCTGCTGAATTTCCAATTTCCAGTCATCTTGCATGGAATGGAAAGACTCTTGAGGCATTTCAGTCATAACTGCCCCTTCAATGGCAGTAAGCTGTTCAAGAATTAAGGCAAACGATGGTCGGATATGAGGGTCCTGCTCCCAGCACTCTAGAATTTATCAAAATCCTGTCAGTTTTTAACAATACAGAGAACTTTCTGAAGAACTACATGAATTTCAAGTTACTTACTACTGCATTTCAAGTTCTAATGTGTTCCCTTTACCTGCAAGGTTTCCCTAGCTCCTTTTCAATTTACAGAGGTGACATCTACCTACTTTGCTCAGAGAACTGGTTTTGTATTAATTTTAAGTTTTTTTTCATCTCTATCATTAGCATCTGAAATAGCAAAAGTAGCAGTATTACATAGAAGGGATACATATAAAAGATAAAGAAATTCATTAAACACAAGAAATTAGCCATTAGCAAGCAATGTTAATTTCTCTTATTTCCAAAATATTTTTGACACTCAGAAGAAACAATGAGGAAAAATGGCATCTGCAATTCTTCCCCTTGGGATTTTAATCTTGATCTTGTATTAATATGTAGTATATGCTGTAACTTGTGAAAATTAATGCACTTTCAGTGTAAAAGTAAATCTGTACAATCAGAGCAAAAACTGTACTCAGTCACAACTGAAGAACTTAAATCCAACACAGTAATACCGGTATGACTTCCTCAGAAACACACCGAACTGTCTGTAACACCAGACTGCTGTGTAAAAAACCCGACAATACTTGGTATACAGCACATTATCAAATGAGGTGTTTATTTTGCAACCCCATGACTATTACAGGCAAGGATACACTCCCTCAAAACACAACTATTTAAATACGTAGGAATAAACAACATAGATACCTTTCATTAGTTTTGCAAATGGTTCAGGGCAAGTGGATGGAATGGGCAAAGTAAGCTTATTGACAGCAACTCCATAAGCCACAGCAAGGCCATCAATGCCACGGTAAGGAACTTCTCCTGTAAGCAGTTCCCACAGCAACACTCCGTAACTACAAAAGGTAATTTTTTTTCAACAGTTATTTTCTGAATACTGACACATTGTTTACTCAAGAACAGATATCTGTCCAACCATGTACTGAAATTCATGAGGATTGTCCAGTCAAAGGTGAATGCCTTTAAGAGTCATGTCTACTTTTGTCATCTTGCACCTTTTCACTAATAGCGATTAACCAAATTGGATGCAACGTTAAGACTGGCTTGCACTCTTATTCAAAACATTAGCCTGAAGTCACTTCTATAGAAATGGTAGCATCACATAAATATGACTTAAAATCAGAAGTCTAAATGACAGGAAAACAAGCAATCTTCTCCCCACCAAAAAACAAACAAACAAAACAAGAAATAGAAATCCTCAGCAGAGCATTCAGGCCATTCCCCTTCCCAAACACTTCACAACAATTTACCCAGATGTACACCTTTGCTTTTTGTTTTGTTTTTCTTTTTTTTGTTGTAGTTGTTGTTGTTTTTAAATAATAGTAATAAAAACTACTTTATTTGGAAACCTGGATTTCTAATCCCCTCGTGTGTATATAAAGGCCAGCTAACTTGTCACTTCCACTGAAGATGCCACAAGATAGACAAATTATTTCACACACAACTAATTCCTCCATTCTAGAGAAAAAAACCCAACAAACCAACCAAACAATTAACCTCCCCCTCAAAAAACCCACAAAAAACCCCCAAAAAACCACAACAAAAAACCCCAACACTAAAAAAAAAACCCAAAAAACAAAACAAAACCAACCAAACAAAAAAACAAAACCACAAAATAACCCACAAAAAAAAACCACAAAAGGCCCAAATAAACTAACATTATTTCCATCACAAGGTGGTGGTATGAAGAGATCTTTTCTCAGTGTCAGATACAGAAATCAAAAATTACAGGCATTCCTATTGCAACAACAATAACTGTAAGAATTTGTGCTATGCTCTCCATTCTAAAATAAGAGCTGGGTGTTGCTTTTACCTTCTTTGGGTCTGTACGCCCAATGCTTGTCTTGTTCAAATAATTCAAGCCCCTGTAAAGGGCTGGGGCAGCACCCTCCCTGCTGTTGCTCTGGAGCTCCTATCCCACCCCACTGAAATGGACAGCTTTCAAAGTCATTTTGGTGGAAGCAGGAATTACTCCTTTCAGAATGTAAGCCTAAAGTGGTCTTTATGACTAGGTTTGGTATTTTGTCTGTCCTCTCCCATCTTACTCCTCACTTCTCTTCCTGCCAGGGAACCAGTAAGAGTAGAACAAGGATACAAAGGGCAATCTGTTGCTGCTTTTGAATAGTAACGTGAGCAGAGGAAGATGGGGGGGAAACAAACAAACAAAAACCCAAACAAACAAACATAAAGAGTTCAAACTATTGCTTTTGTCCCTTTCTCTCCAGGTGTGCAAAGAAATCACCTGCAAGTTTTTAAGGACTGGACTGAACTCTCCAACATGAGGAAAAATGCATACTGCACTGGAGAAGTAAGGGCTATGCACCCCTTAGCACTATAAATACCATGTCAGGTACAGCAGATGTGACAGGGAAAAGAACACACACTTGTTAAGTTTTTCTGTCACTCTCCGCTTAATGAGGAAAAGTCAGTCAGCATTATACATGACCTTACAACATCACTAACAAATAATAAAACAGCAAACTATGCAATATCAGCACAAATACCATCAGTGCTTTGTTACCTATGGTCTGTTTGTCTGAGAATTTGCCTCATAAAATCTTACATAATTAACGAATTTACAGTGCTAACACAATCAAATGCTGAGGAAAATGGTCTATACCTGCCACCAAAACAAAAAGGAATAAAAAAGTCTTGGGTTTCTTAATAGTTTTCTCCTGATTGTTCTGGTCTAATATCTGCACTTGCTTGAATATTCAAAGAAGGATAAAATAATGAATTCCAGTTTGGTTTAAATCAGTGGTATTCTGACAAAAATGAATACAACACTTCCTGTGGTACCTACATATTTTATGCCTGATGGAGGAATTCTACTGAACTATAGTTCATCTGTGTGCTTAGAGAAAGAGTAGAAAATCTCCCAGCAAGCACAGACTATTCTAAAATCAAGGAATTCCCTTCTTCAGACTATTCCATATATATTCAAGCACAAACTCTGAAGGTAAGCAGAATATTAAATTTAACTAAAAAGAAGTCACCTTTTATAAGAAGTTGTGTTACACTATTAGCTTTAGTTGTATTTACAACTCAGACCTTTAATCTTATCAGTTCTCAACAGTGCCAAGAAAGTGGCTCTAAAGTTTTAAACAGACCAACACAGTAATAGCCTTTTAATGGACAGCAGTCTTAATATCAAGTACCAAGAGCCAGCACTATGGGGGAAAAGCTGTGAGGAGGAAGCCTAAAGGCATTATAGTTGTGCCATGCTGAAGTGTTTGCGAAGTACTAATCTATCTAGAACAATAACTACTTATTAACTCACTCAACTACAGAAGTAGCTACTTCGTGTATTAAATTTCACCAGCCCACATACAATTGTTCTATGTATACTGTCAGAGTTTCTGAGAAACAGCTTTTTTTTAGAAAGCAAAGGCATGCCCTTTTCAAATTTTAGTGAAAGGCCAACAACACACACAAAAGCTTGAAATACACATTTTTAAACCACAAAAATTAATGTACTTCCAAAAATATTCAACATATTTTCATTATTAAAATTATTTTCCTGCAGTCAAATGTGATTTAAGCCTTACTATACCTCATGCCAGTGAACACTTGTTGGTTTTACATATTTCAAAAAATCTGAAGGTAAAGTTCTCAAAGTTGATTTTACTTTACAATCCATCTTTTAGAGAAGAGATTACTAAGCACTGCTACATAAATCACTTCTAATTTATACAAATGTGCCACACAAAAGCAGTAATTAATCCTGCTGTACAGTAAATGCTTTCTAGTTTTGCCAAAGGCTTGTACATCTGAGACACAGTTTACTGTAAAGACCACTGATGAAGCACACCATTAGCATTTGGAAATCTGTGGGCATATTTGCACTTTCAGGCTCCATACATGAAACCAAGACTGATATACCACTTAGAAGTGTGTGACGGTCGATGGAAAGGTAGGGCTGAAACAGTGGAATTCTTCTTGAGGAATTTGGAAGCATTTGCCAAAGCATAATAAATGCAGTGGTTAAAGCTCTGGTTTGGAAAGCAAAAGGATACATGTGAAGGGCCTGGAAAGCACTAGTACTGCTATCTAGGATGACACTGGAGAACATGTAGCCCGGAAGGCTCTGCATGAAAATACTCCCACAACATTTCCAGGCACTGGCAGATTCTGGAAGACTAGCTGCAAGTGTGAGTTGCCTAAACTTGAGTAGCCTCAACTGCTCTTCTTTTTTTTTTTTTTTTTGTAATAAGAGGTCTGCAGATATCAACTTGGGGTCTCAGAACTCAGTATGTGTAACTGAAGTTTATAATTCTCCTGAAACATACTCTGCTCTTGTCTTAGAGAGACCCATATTTAAATTGGTAACTTGAATGCTTTTTAAAACAAAACCCACTCCTGTAACCCAGATATTCTTTATTTGCCTTTATTTTAAAGAAAGAGTAAAGATAAGCAACAGAATAGATCAAGGTGCAGTAAGCAGAAAATCTTTAGAAGCTAAGAAAGTCTAAACTATAGTGTAAAACACAGCTTTTCTACTCAAAAACCTCTCCTGTTAGACTTCCATCATTGAACTAAATACTTACATTTTTACAAGAGAGGCGTGCAGAAGAGAAGGCGAAGAAGAGAAATACTGTAGGTTCCAAAAATGTAAACTAAGGTTGCAGCAGAATATAAAATAATTGCACCAAAGCATACCCCCTCAGATACCTAAAATCACAGCAACAAGACTGGACAGGACCTGTAATTAAGCATGGAATACAGCTGATTAGGGAAACGCCTACACCCAACCTCCGTCCCACAAAAGAAAAAAAAACAAAGAGAAAAGAAAGAATGGGGAAAAAAAAGAATGAGGCCGAAGATGTTTCCCAACTGGACATCAACACAGACTGATGTAAATAAAATTGATTCTGGACACAAGACAAATGAACGCCAGAAACAGCAGTGCAGATACAGAATCACCCCAAGAATACCAAAAGTATTACTTCATGCTGTAGAAAATCATGCATCTAAGCAATATAGGACCCTATTAATGAATTATTCAACACAGAACATGTATAAGATGGCATAAGAAAACAGATTAAAGTCCTCCCCTCCTTTCCCAAATAGCTACCTTGGATCCTTCAGAGAAAGCATATAAAAAAGAAAGGAAATACAGACTTTTCAAGGTAAGGCACAGCAGCGTATAGAGCCTATTGTGCAATCAATGCTTTTCTGCACTCACCAAAACAGAACTAAATTAAAACTTTCTACAGCACATGTATCCCACACTACACCAATCAAAAATAGAATAAGTAGTGAGAGCCATATTATTTATACTATCCACAATAAAATCTTTAACAAGAAATTCACGAATTTAACATAGGGCGTTTCCCACCTTTCAAAATAGAGTGCAAGTTAAAACAACTTTGTGCTGAATACATTCCCCTCACTCCAGCTACTGGAAGGAAAATCTCTATCAATGTAGAAGCTTAAACCTTTTATACACAATCACATTCTGGGTTCTTAAAAACAGCACTAATTCAAGTTAATATCTGGCGAAGTTCTGGTTTGCAGCTTATTTTTATTTGTCAGACATATAAGGTTGGTCCCATTCTTTAAGCAGATTCAGAGTTTTCAGAGGTCTGATATTAGGGAAACATACCATTATGAGAACAATCATACACGAATACGGCAAAAGCATACAGTTATTTATATTAAGACTCCAGATAAATACTTGGGTATCTTAACCAATGGGTATTTTAAAGGTTTCTATTAATGCTTTCTATTCTTGCTTTAAAAAGTTAAAAAAACAAACAAACAAACAAAAAAAAACAAACACAAAAAACCCCATGCTCTGTTATTTTCCCTCTCCCTCCTCCAGTTTCTAAGTAATGGATAAAGCAGATACTGAAAAATGTGTGGGTTTCTTGGAAGAGCTAAACTTGCCATATGTTGAGACAATAACCTAGCAAACCACCATAAAAAAAAGAATCAAATCAAAATTCTCTCAAAAAACCTCAACATAGTTCCAGTGAATGTGGTCTTCAGCAGACAAACTTCTTACCTCCAAATATCGCTTCCTTTAGAAAACATGGAGGACTTGATAACTTCTGGAGCCATCCATGCATAAGTCCCTGCTGCACTCATTTTGGTTGTTCTGTGCCACTCTCTAGCCAGACCAAAGTCTGTAATCTTCAGAGTTTTATTACAAATGTCATCATGTTCCATCTTCTCTAGTAATAGAACTGCAAAAGATTGAGTTTGCAAATTAATACAATGGCAATTTAAAAAAAAAAATCCATTCCTGTTAATAATTTCACAACTTGTACAGCACATATAATTCTGCACCTTCAATGTTGTGAAAATATTATTGCAATTTTTATAAGCATAAATGTTTTTTATTACTATTCTAAGCTATTCTAAGTTACAAAAGCAAGAAATATCTATAATGTCATGAGCTCTTTATGCAACTATGTGAGCATATATTAAACTAGCATAAGAAATCCATGGGAGGTGTAAAGTAAATCACAAAACTTAAGCCCAGAATCTTAATATCCCAAATGATGACAGGCTGTGGAAAAGTATTCACTTTGCAACAGATTCTGAAGTAATAAAAATAGCAGCACTCATAAAGAGAAAGCAGATGTTAAGAATTCCTATAGAAGACTTAGGAAACAAAACAGGACACATTACGCCACTGTATAAAATCCAACTTAATGATGCACCCAATTCTGGTTCCTACTCATCTCAGTATAACAGAACAGAGAGAGACACAGAAAAGGACAGAAGGAGGGTGCTCAAAACAATATCCACAGCTACAAGGCATGGTTAACAGACCAGAAGCCTTCCCAAGGAAAAAAAAAAGTAATTGTGAACAAAATCTATATAACACCACCTACGTAGTGAAAAAAACTAGAGGTAGCAATTGTTCAGTTTCTCAATAAAAGAAATGGATGCCCAGTGAGGAAAATTAGCAGATAAGAATCAAACCCATGGGAAGTCATTCACACAACACACAGGTAGGTGAACTTTGTAATTCTTGGCATAGTATGAGAATATTATTATTTTACAAAGCATCTCCACAAATTCACAGAAGTCAACTTGATTTAGGGAATTTATATCAAGGTTCAGAAATCCCTGGACCACAAATCAGAACAAGCTGGAGGAGTTAGCTTGACCTTGCAAGTCCCCAGCTGGCAACTTGATCCACTGGATTTGGATCAAGTACCTGTTAGATTATATACATTGTATCTTCATGAATGTTAAAGAGTAAATTATCCTTTTTTGCTGCTGCACCCTAGAGTGTGTATTCAGTGTCTGACTTGTTCATATTGGCAGAGTTGTAGTACTTCTTCACCAAACAGTGTTAAGAGAACTCTGTTACTGAGACCTCACGAAGGGGGAGACAGCAGATGGAAAGAAAGCACTTTAACACACCATAATTTTAACCACATACTCAGGTTCTCAGTCACTGTTTGTGGTACCAACTGTTAGTATGAACTCTCTGTTAAAATGATCTCCTGGGACAAAGGCCAAAGATTAAACTACAAGTAAGAACAATCATAAACCCATGTGTTCTCTACCCATATGTATGGCAAAACACAGTACAGGGAATCCATCAACAAAAAAGCAGATGAGGAATTACACTCCCTTACAGAAGAAAAACTGATGACCTTGCATTTGCAATTGAAAGAAATCGTTTTTACTGGTAGAGATTAATGAAACTCTTACAACTGTTTAAGAAAACACATCAAATCCAGCTAAAAGAAAAAGAACCCACATTCCATTTTCAGTAAGCTTCTTAACACGGAGTATAAGAAATGAAGGCCAAACTGGTACAGACAAACCAAGAGCTCACCAATAAGAACCAACACAAGTTAAATTCATGCAATAGTTCTTATACTTTTATACTTGAATCAAAGACCTATTGTTTGCTATTCCATTTCAAACATGTTCAGCAGAATTCCTGACATTCCTTGTCAGTCAATGTGACCGAAACCAAAAACAGTCAGTCTTGCAAAAGGTAATGACTGGCATGTGACCAAGTTTCATCCTACCAAGG
This sequence comes from Formicarius rufipectus, assembly GCA_013399695.1. Taxonomy (NCBI): domain Eukaryota; kingdom Metazoa; phylum Chordata; class Aves; order Passeriformes; family Formicariidae; genus Formicarius; species Formicarius rufipectus. The sequence continues at coordinate 1,485,651 of VXAU01006141.1, forward strand.
GACAGCGTTTCTTAGTAGTTCAAACTTCCCTTTCGGGCCAGTAGCCAGGCAAACAACACTGTACACACATTACTTAGCAGCTGGGTAGTAAAAATGCTCAGCATAGCAGAGTAGTACTCTGTAAGAGCTTACCTTGCAGTAGCCTAGCAACCTTTACTGTAGCATCCTTCTGCCACTTCCATAGCTTCCCAGCCCTTGCTGGCTGCTAACCTAAGAAGTCATTTTACAGTCTCCAGTTTACACTGTTTACTCAGCCCCCACCTTGTTTCTTTTCCAAATCCTTTAAATGTCTTTTCTGGCTCCAATATACATGCAATGTTAAGTTGGCAACAGCCAGTTTGGCACCTTTGGATTTACTTTAACATTTTTCAGATTTTTTAATTTTCTGCAAAGAACAGATTCATACTTACAGTAGCACTTTACTCCTGGCAAACACAGCCCAAAATATTTAGAAGTACAAAGACTATTTGAAAAAATACCCATCCAAAAAATTGGATTAGATTAGAAATGAAGAAATGCACAAAAATTCTGTGTCCTGTGCAAATACTTATTTGCATATAAGTAAGGACATGGGATAAAGGTATTTATATAACCTTATTTATCTTTATATAAGCAAAAACAGATACCATGTTTTTGAATTATTAAAAATCTAAGATAAGGAGACTTAGTTTGATGCAAGAAAACCATGCATTGAACTAATGCAAAACTTCATCTTGGACTGTTATCCAAACATTGTGTGTATTACAGACAGAAATGAAAAAAAATTACAGGAATATGACTTCTACCAGTAACACCATTTCCCACTCAATTCTGAGTTAATACATCTCTCTTTGTGACTCTACCTTTCTGCAACATGATCAAGGGGGAAGTAAATTTATTAACATCCTAGAGCAGAGGCTAGGGTGCCACAGACCAGGCATTGCCTGAATATAAGAGACAGTGCATGCCCAGAATCATTTACACCTGGGGAACAAAGATGTTATTGGATTCTATTTTCAGTAATTCCTGAAATATAAATCAACAAGTTGAAGATAAAAGCAAAAAAAAAAATAAATCCTTAAGTTAGAGAAAAAAAATGAAAACCTACAAATGCTATGAACTAAACTGGTATTAAAACTAGTAGATATATCATAAAATCATAATGGTTGGAAAAGACCTCCAAGATCATTGAGTCCAACCTTTGACTGAAAAGCACCACACCAACTAAATCATACCACTAAGTGCTACATCCAGTCATTTCTTGAACATTTCCAGGAATGGTCACTCCACTACTCCCTGGGCAGCTCATTCCAATGCTTGACAACCCTTTCCACGAAGTAATTCTTCCTAATGTTCAACCTGAATCTCCCCTGATGCAACTTGAGGTACTTTTCTCTTGTCTGGTTATTTGTTGCCTGGGAGAAGAGGCCAATCCACACCTGGCTACAATCTCCTTTCAGGCAGTTGTAGAGAGTGACAAGGTCTCCCCAGAGCCTCCTTTTCTCCAGGCTAAACAGTCAGCTCCCTCAGCTGCTCCTCATACAACCTGTGCCCCAGACCCTTCCCCAGCTCTGCTGCCTTCCTCTGGCCATGTTACAGCACCTCAATGTATTTCTTGAACTGAGAGGTCCAAAACTGAACACAGGATTTGAGGTTCAGTTTCACCAGTGCTGAGTACAGGGGAACAATCACTGCCCTGGTCCTGCTGGCAACGTTATTCCTAATAAAGACCAGGACGTCATTGGCCTTCTTGGCCACCCTGGCACACTGCTGGCTCATGATCAGCCACTGTCAACCAGCACCACCACAGCCTTTACCACTAGGCAGCTTTTCAGGCACTGTTCCCCCTGCCTGTAGTGCTGTTTGAGGTTGTTGTGACCCAAGTGCAGGAGTCTGGGAGTCAAGACACTTTTGACTGTGCAGCCAGTGTACATGAGGATACTAATAGCATCCATGACAAAGATGCTGCTATTTAACCATACAGTTGAACAAAACCTTACACTCTCAAGATGTCTAGCACATCTAAAAAGAACCTAGAAATCCAAGTATTACCCTAGAGCACTGAAGCAAGAAACTCACAAAATTATGAAATAACTCAGGTTGAAACAGATCTCAAGATATGTCAAATCCCCCACTCAGAACAGGCATAACATTGTAAAACGTCTAGATCTACTAAGAAATGTTTTTATGAACCTGTAATGTTATGGCACTCTACAACAGAAAGAAGTAAAAGGTATCTATATTGAAAATGACTGAAATATATTGACTCAAGTACAGGCATTAATGTAAATGTCACCTTAGAACAGATTTTGAAAAAAATAATTAAGGACAGCAATTAAGGACATCAAGGCACAGAAATAAACCAGAAAAATTACGGCAGAGTTGCATTATAAATAGCTCACATCACACTAGTCTCATTTCATCCAACAAATGGTTTCTAACAAAGCAACAAGGTAGCAGACCTGAGCAGGTAAGAGTACCTTTTAGGAAGTTCAATCATACAGACAGAATAAGGGTTAATCATTGCATTCCATAAAGCAGTTGCATAAAAAAAGAACACAAACTACCAGGATAAAGAGAAATCATTGGTGGTGTTTACTAGAAAGCTGGTTTGTTACACATGTCAATTTGTTGAGTAAAAATACGAGGTGCATTTCAACAACTGAGAGCAGTCAGAAGATAGTGCCCACTCAAGAAAGAACAAGCCATCATACTAAAAAAAACATGTAAGGTTGCAAGGGATCACTCATGAAATCTACAGCAATAAAGCAGAGGTAAGGATGAAGAAAATCCTGGCTATTCTGACTAACAAGGAAAACTAGCAGCCACATGTAGTTGTGCAAGTAGCTCATGCAATTCTAAAAGGCACTAAAAAAGGGTTTGTTTAGTAGAAACATGGAAGTATCAACAGAATTCTACAAAGTATATGAAATACTGAATGACTAAACCTTCACATATGTGTTTAGCAACAAGAACTGAAGCAGACACAAAAAATAAAATAGTTAGGATCCTGTAATGTCTTTTATTTAGATAAAATCAGAAGAGCTTGTCCTTTTTGCTAGGCTAAACAAAGGTTGAGAGAAGTTATGAGAACAGAAGTTAGCAATACCTAGAAACAGAATGTAGACCTACAGCACTGGCGCTCTTACCAATAAAATATTCACCTAGGCTGATCTGTCTTACAGGCATGTTACCAGGGTGGGAAGACATATCAAATTTCAATTTTTTCATTGCCTCTTTTCTCCCATCCCCCTTTTGGCCCTCCTCTGCTATGTAAAGCACAGTTCAGTCCTCAAAAAAAGTCACAAGATCCAACATGTAATCCTGTCCAACCTAATGGTTCCTGAAATGGTTGTGCCATTAATCTTCCTTGCTTTCTGCATTATCTACAGTTACAGCTGGAGTATTTTTCTACTAATCTTATGGCACAATGCAAATATTTCATGGTGTAACAGTATGCAGATAAGATGTTCTGCACACTTTTAATAACTAAAACGTAACACACAGTTGCCCGAGACTGCAATGGAACCAGCCAGTACTTCCCAAGTCTAACTAAAACAGAACCAGCACCAACTGTTTGCCAAACCACTACTGTTCCCACACAAGCTGTCCCACAAATTCGGTGCCTGTTCTTAATCAAGACACGCACAGAATTTAGGCTTGAAAAGGAGGTACAGGTCCCATTAAAATCCCATTCAAATGCTCCTAGTCCCCACTCCTTTTCCTGTGCCATTCCCTTCACATCACTCCCATCTCCACACTCTTCCCTCTGACAGTAAAAGCTCTCTTTGAGATGAGCAAAAGGTAAGATACGCATGAAGTGGCAGCCCAGGTCTGGCCAGAGTACAACAAGAACTGCCTTCTCTGCTGTATTCTCCTTTCTGGTAAGCTTAAGTTGAAATTTTACTGGGGAAAAATAAAAATTGAGAATCTGGATATGGGCATACAGGCCAGAATTCAGACAGGTCCGGAACTGTACTCCCAGTGCTACTTTCAGGACTAAGCTGAAAGCCTAGAGAGGAACCAGAAGTATTTGCTTAAATTGCAAGCACTTTGTTTAAAGCATAATTTTAAATAAAAGGCTCACGCTTTTGCCTCAGCTTCTTTCCCTTTTATTTCTTAAAATTCATGTAGCTTAAGAAACAGTATTTACAGAAAGTCTGAGGGAAGCCTGGATAGATGTTTTAGTTGGCGGCATGCCTAGGAAACCTCCACCTAGAACTAAGCTCTTCAATGCTACTATTTAATGCAGGTTACTTCCTACAGTCTTTGTTTTCTTTTTGTTACTAAGTACATATAGATTGTATTTCTCTAATCTTATCTATCTCAAAGCCCCCATTTAATACAACATTTCATTTGACAAATTTATTGAAATCCAAAGACTTCATGCAGTTAAAACCAGTTTTACTGCATTCATAATACATTCCAGCACTTCCAGGTGATCATTTTCAGTTACCAGCCATATAAAACAATTAAGTAAACAAGGTATTCTGAGAAAAAACAAGACAAAGGACTGCACAACTTTTTAATAGTTTAGAAGTACTGAATTCAAGGTAATCTTCTAGTGCTTAAACTTAAAAAAATTCATCCTGAAATACTCATTCTTTCTACCTCTTCTATTGTTTTTTATACCTATTATATACTCTTTATATTACCTATTTTATTACTTCCAAAAGCAAAATGCTAAGCAACCTTATTTTCACAAGTTAGTCATTTCTCACCAAATGCTTCTTGGTACCTTATCTGCACTTTGCTAAATAGGTGACTATTGCAGGTTTTGCAAATATAAGCTATGTAAGTTACTATGTTACATAGTTACAGCTATGTGAGTTACTATGATTATAGGTTAGACTGCCTACATGTCCACCACATTTACCACCACTGATACAGTAATTCTTAGAGAATACCAGAAAGAAAGATGTTATGCTATATAACTCTACTTGCAAATAGAGACTGTCCAGACAATGCTGCTACTGTCTCTGTTCCCCCTGCACCCAGTTAGTTCCCTCTCCAACTGTTTGCAAGTGAATCTGGTTCCTGTTAATTCATTAAATCAACATGCAACAAAGCCAGCAGGGTAACCTTGCATCTTTACCTGAGAACTAACAGGCAGAAAAAGCCCTCACTAAATGTTGCATATTCAGTTAATGAAACACAATACCTTGCAATATTAAGAGACCCACCTGCATTGTTTGGAGTTGTTAATTGACTCAAATTTTAATTGGAAATTAAAATTTAAACACTACTTATAGAAGCCATGTCTGGTTTTTAAACTGTAAATTAACTATCACAGTGAAAGCATTAAGTCTGTGAACCACAAATTAATTATCACAGTGAAAACATTAACTGATCAGAACATCTTCAGTAGGTACAAAAGTGCCTGTGCAGCACTGTGTCTCAAATGCCCTCCTTTTTTTTCTGCAGGTTCTCAGGGTGGGTTCTGGTATCTTTGTAGCTAGAATCTGTCAGATTGTGATTATCTCACTAGATCAAGTTTAGAGCTCACCATCAGCAAGGAAATTTTACCCTTTAAACACTGATTACATATGCAAGAGCCATTTTTCTACTTTTTTTATTCTACAGATACTGTGCTCCTCTGCCATCTACACCCTTTACAGCAGGCATATAACTAACCAGTTCTTAATTTTCACACTAAACTGAAAGGAACAGTTTATGCTTAAATGTATTTGTCTCAAAACATGTAGCTTTAAAAATAAATAAATAATAATTAAAAAATCATACCTCAGAGGAGCCAACATATCCTGAACAAAGTGTTCCTAACTGGAAAGCCAAAACAAGACAAGACTTGACACAAAAAGTCCTTGACAGCATGAATTGACAGAGACACACCAATCCCATAAGAAAAACATACCCCACAGTGGGACACGTGGCACAGGAAAACTACCAAAGGAAGAGAATGACTGGGCGTCATCTACCTGTCTGCAGGAAACAGAGGAACAGGAGAGAGAGGAAGAGGGATGAAGATTTCAACAGCTTGAACACACCTTTCATCACCATTTTTTCTTCCCCTTCCCTTCTTTAATAACTATTATTAAAGCAACTTTAGGCAAATGGAAACTTGAGAGAAAGAAGCAGTTTTAACAAGTTATTGGCACAGACTGCAGATGCTGCTGTAAGAGGAAGTACCAGAGGTAACAAGCATTTATAATTAGACATTCAAATAATCATAATTGAAACAGCAGATCATCAGTAAATTCTAAAAAATGTGGAATTTGGATATTGCCTCAGCAAAAAATCTAAAGCCAACTGGACACTAAAGATTCTCAAGTTCTTTGTCTAATAAAATGTTAAACTGAATTGTCCTATTTAAATATTAAATTTAAGTAAAGAAACCTCATTAAAGCAATTCCTCCATAGTTTTATAATTACATGGAAATCAGTCAATACTGAAACTTAGCTTTAAAACTCAAAACACTCAGTTGTGCGGCATCTACCAGGAACTTCCATACATATTTGAAACTGCAATTACTTTCTTTTAAACTCTTTCTTATTTGCCTGCTATTAGTTTTTAAAAGGCATCTCTGCAGAAAAACAAAAGAAGCAAACAAAAAACCAAACACAAACCAAAACAATAAAACAAACAACAAAAAAACCCCAAAACCACAAAAAAACAATTGACCAAAATGCAGGCAGGTGAGAAGGAAATGCTAAGAACAACTAGTACTAATAGTTAGGAGTTTCATCCTCTTCCTAAAAAAACCAAAATGTAAGGCAAACTAATGCTATTATGTTCAAACTTCATAAGTCTTAGTCAATATATGAGTTGCAGTTTCCTTCTAGAGAAACTTTTAGAAAACATATTATTGCCTCCCTAACCCCGAACTCAAGATCTGGCCATTCCCTTCAAAACAAAGTAAATCAATATATGTTGTAGAACATAGAGGACAATACAGATGAGGTTTATAATCTCAAAAGTGTCATCCAGAGGCAAGAGCTGACAGTGCTCACCTTCCTTCAGAACTAACAATTTAACCTTTCTATTGTTAGTCAATCACTTTTTCAATATTTAATTTTAAACCCATGAATATTTCATTCAAATTTGGCTTGGATTTTTTTTTTTTTTTTGTGTTTGGGCTTTGTTGTTTTTTTTTTTTAAGGAAACAGCACATGACTTGCTGCAATTTGATATTTCAAGCTAATCAGAAGAATACACAGCTTCTGAATACACGGATGTATTTACATACTTGGCATACTTTTCCTGATCATAACACATTACACTCGACAATTATAAACTTCCTCATTGCTTTATTTTCTGTGATCTACATCAAGGTGCATCAGATGTGTTGAAATCTGAATATTTAATAAAAAAAAAAAAGTCATGTCAAAATTAAAGAAGGTTTAATATAAATATACAGATACCTAAAAAATTAAAAACTCACTCTACCTTTAAAGGTGACTTGCTAAAAAAGCTGACATATAAGGGTATATGCTGATGTCACTACTAAGACTAAAATACTTCATCTTCTCTTCAGGTATAGTCCTTAATCCTCACCATATTTTTCCTTTTTTTTTCCCCCAACTGTGTCTAGCAACTGGGTAGTCTTGGGAGACTCAGGTAGCCACATAGTTCAGCAGAAAACAAAGCCTGCAAATATAACAGCTTAGAGTAGTTTCCTGCTGGATGTCTCAGCTGATTTAACCCAGACCTACTGACCACACAGGCAGAGATGTGTTGACATGTGTGAGGGAGAGAGAACTTGTGCCTGGAGATAGGTAGGGAAGCCTTCTTCTGTAGGTGCTAAACAAAGCCACACGCCACCTGTTGTAACAAGCGGGAAGTCAAGAAACTTTTCAGAAATAATATGTCTAACCCTTCTACATCTAGTTTTAGTCACAAGATTTAAAGATAGAGCCCAGCTTTGCTACCTTTCTTCCATTATAAAATCACCTTTGATGAAATTTACTGTTGAAAAAGAACCCATTAAATATGCTGAAGACAAAAGAAATTTTCTCTGTCCCTTTGAAGATGCCTACTGCTGTGAATCCAAATAAACTCTGGGTGTAGATGCTTAGTCAAGTTTAGTCATTGAGTCCCCCTAATATCTCATCAGTTAACAGGAAATTCCTTTAACATAATTTCTATGAGGAATTTTAGTAGGTTACATGACAAAGAATTCTGACTTAGGCTGCCAGTTTCTTTTATATAGAATATTTGAAAGAGTCTCACTGTTAAAAATTAAAAAGCCAAATGACCTGTTTCAAAACAAAGCAGAAAAAAAGAAACCAGACCATTTTTGAGACTTTTTGTTTTAATACAAAACTTAGGAGTAAAAAAAAATTAGAAAAACATCAAAGTATATTCTGTGGGGTAGGATTCCTGCATTTCATCCTTGCAGTTTCTTCAGTAGCTGAGGAACAGCCTCTTGGGACTGCGCATTTTCAAGAGCTCTAATCTTCACTAATAGCAAAGGCAAAACACTTATTTTGAAATGAGAACTCTGCAAATTCGACAGTGCTCTCTCTCTTGAGAAAAGAAAATGAAAGGGAAAACCTGCTGGTTTGTCTCAATAATTAGTGCAACATTCAACGAGTTAGAAAGTACAATTTTTTTCCTTTTTACATAACACACAAGGAAACAAACACAATTAGTTTCAGGAAGAACAGTGGCATCTAATCCTAACAGAAGAGAAAAATCACAAAACTGCCTAAACATTTAGAACTTAAATATAACCAGTTCCAAGGGTTAACTTGTCCCATAATGAACCACAGCAATGAAGCATTTACTTCTGCATTTTTGAGAGGGAGAGCTGACTTATCAGCTCTGAGTTAACAGTACACCTGCCAAAACACAGATTTTAGTTACTATGAAGAGAACAAAGCATGATTATATAGCCAACACTGGCATGCCTAGGACTGATTTAACTGGAGCTATGATCCCACAAACACACAAAAAAAGGTTAAACTTGTCAGGAAGATCCAAGATGGTAGAACACTTCTGTGGTGGCATACAAATAGGTAACTTTTCCAACCTACCATATATAACCCACTCACTAAAGATGCAATAAGTGGGTCAAAATTTAAACATCTGCTTACTTGCAGTAACTGGTCCAAGGTAAGCTGTCAGTAACACAGTCAAGTAAGACAAGAATGGTGAAATGTAGTTTTAAACTGTCCATCCAGGAATGTACACCACCAGTTATTTCTGTACTGCTAGACAGTCAAAATACTCGGCATTTAATATTTTACCTATTTTCATCTATGCATAATCTATATTTTTGTTTACTTCAATGCCATAATTTTGCTTTTAGCAAACAAAACAACCCAAAGATGAAAAAAACCAATAAACAACCCAGCATTTTTAGAAGAATTATTACTAAAAGTCACTGAAATGAATTTCAATGCCTTAAATTTTCGCAAATAATCAGAAATAAAATTCAAGGTCAAAAATTACCCTATGCTGCAAACACTCCTTGCAAACGTTCAATGTACAAGGTCAGCATGTTTCAGAACTTGAAACATTGAAGCAAGTTTTGAAGAAAGTTTATACTTAGTGGTAAGAAAACTTACAGACTGCAAACAAAAAGCCATTCTCTTTCAAGGTCAAAGAAACCACAGAGCAGCATTGAACATCCAAATACAGTTCAATGATGTGTTATTTCTCTACTCTTTTGAGGTTGCAGAACATAACTTTTTAATGGAACTTTCAATCTTTGGTGAGAGGGGCCAAAGACATGCCCTGTCCTTGTAATCTCAACACAGGTGGGGGAATGATCTGTTAGTAAATAGTTGTATCTCAATGTTTTCTAATACTTGGAGAACACTACCAACGCCTAAATACCAACTACATTTTGCAGGCTGTTTTTTTAAGTACAGTACCTCATTTCACAAGTTTTATGGTCAGCAGCTAAACTTATTTCTCACTGTTTAGGGGAATGAACTTAATTGTGTAAGTATTTTAACAGGTAATGAGGTGCTTAGCTGTCTCTTTTTCCATTGACCTTTATGGAAATGGGTTGCTCACTCAGTGCAATGTTCAGAGGCAGGGAGGTATGTGAACATATTCTTAGGGTACCAGCTTTAAAAAAAAAATAAATTAAAAAATGAGCCAAATAATGCTTGAACTCTTCTTTAATATTCAAATACTGCCAACACTCTCATCCAAAGTCCTACACTTCAACTTACAACGCTATCCCAAAATAGAACTCTTTCAGCAAAGGTAGTGACATACTGACTAGAATATGACTCCCTGTGTTTTCCATGAAGAGGTCACCAGAAACTTTGATGCAAATGAAACTTGCTAGAAGTCCAACAAAAAGCAGAGGGAAAAAAAAAAAAAAAAAAAAAGAAAAAAAAAAGAAAAAAGAAAAAGAAAAAACTCTCTTCCAACAGTTGTAAACCAGATCACTTGGTGTTTTACAATGACAGAACAAAGACACAGAGAAGAAAGACATGAAAAACCAAGTAAGATCCAGAGAAAGATCAAAGTAATTTTATTCTTGACTTAATGATCCTCCCTGTTAGAAATGCAGTCTCAACACCAAATAAGGAACTCTCTACAGTTTTCAGATGGACATACTTGGGGAAACATTGAAATGAAAGTCTGTATTAAGAATGAGTTATAAATAGGGGTATTAAAAGTTCATGGGGTTTTAATTAATCGTATTACATTTAGCTAGTATTTCAGCCTAGAGTCTTGTTTCCAGCATTAAGAACTACATGTAAATATACTTCGGCCTTGCTAACTTTGAGGGACTTTGTTCTAAATTAATGAGCAATCTTTTCCACCTGTTAATATCCAGACTTGAGACACAGAAAAACATCAAACAGAAGCAAATTTAGAAGACAATAATTGAGGTGAAATAAATTGCTATTGCAGTTAAGTCTTCAAGCACAAATAAAATAACTGCTGGGTGCTACTCTCTTCTGGAAGCTTAAAGACTATACAAAAAAATACTGCTTTACAGAGCAGCAGTTCACAAAACTCCATTTGACTGATGTATTACAATCATAAAGTTCCTGAATATTATTTTTAAATGCTGAAACACGTTCTTCAACTGGAAATTAGCCTCTACAACATTTTAGTGCTATTTCTGCTGCAGGTTCAGACAACCGCAGTAATCAGTTACTCAAAGTTGTTCTCTCCTGAATTCCAGCATCCTTCTGAACTCAAAATACACAACATATTATGTACAAAAAGTAAATATATCAAGTGAATATTAAACAGGCATAACACAAAACATTGCTTTTGATGAACAGAAAAATTATATACTTTTATTCAAGGTTATTAAGTATTTGATGGTCCCACAGAATCCAACTAACCTTCAGGGCCTCTCAACAAATAAAATCCCTATCTACATAGCACACATGAAATAATGAAGCAAATTAGTGGGAGTGATGTTTTATGAAACAAGGTAAAACTCTTTCACGTCACAGAAACATTCAAAAGAAAAATTTATTAGAATTCAGTAAGTTAAACTTTTAACACATCATAACATTCAAAAGAGGTGTTGTTTCCCAAATTGATGAAATTTCACAAGCCTACTGTCTGCATGAAGGTGGTTTGATTTTGGTTTTCTGGTTTTGTTTTTTTTTTTTTTTTTTAAAGAATCTTAAGTTGGTAAGATTATAAAAAGTACACCTTCTTTCTGCTTATACACTTCCAGATGCTTCAGATGTGTAACCAGTTTTTATGTTGCAATGCAGCAGCATTATCTTCACAGCAAAGCACAAGGCATGGCTGCTGTGTCTCACAGAGATGGGATAGGAAACTGGTGTACCTGGAAGAGTTTCTAGCTTTATGCAATTTTAAGTAATTAAGAACAGCGTAAAGCGTTTAAGTACCTTGACTTTCTACACACAGACACCACAGAAAACTACAACATATGAATTTTAAACTGCTAAATAACTTCTGGCCCCACTATTTTACCTAACTGACATTTGTCAAAGCGATACCACTTTCTCAAAGATATGGTTCCTCGGCTTTTATGAATGTCAGTTGCCTTACAGAAGAGGAACTTCAGTTAGTTCTGTCAGAACAACATCCATTCCCCTCCAGACCTCAGAGTTTAGCAGCCAGCTAGGCAATGCAAGCAGTTTCAAACCAATCACAGCATATGCAGCCTCCACTAGGAGGTACAGGACTCACCCAGGAGTGGAGCTGGGCATCCTGGGACAGCCAGGCTAAGCCCAGCATGGACACTGGAGATGTGCAAAGGAAATATGGAAGAGCCAGAAGGAGGAGAGGGAGATGAGGAATACATACCCTTAGAACATCAGGTTTTTCAGTTTTGTTACACTGTAATAGGTGAGCAGTACAAAACACAGTGCTACTGATAGAAAAACCTCCAAGTTCCACTACAGTTAGAGGACACCTGTGAACTTGCTTTCTAAAGAAATTTATGTTGAAACTCAAATATTCTGAAAAGTAACCTCTCTTCTCTCCCAAAACTACCACAGAGAACAGTAATATAATTTAATTTTGAATTATCTTGGTAACAGTACAAAATTCTGAATTGCAAACATTTAATAACATACAAGTAATCCTTACAGCTCTACTTGTGATATGAGCAAGTCTCACCTCTTCAAAACAGTTAAGAGACAAATTACGCAGCCTCATGATTTCGGATTAAATAAAATCAATTCAGAAGATAGCAGATAGGCTTAACTCTAGTTTCTTCCACTTCCTCTCCCTAAACAGCTAACCTAAAATTGCTAGGTGGAGAAGGTAGAGAGAAAGCAGTTTTTATGAACTCAGGAAAACATCTCCATCTTATTTTTTTTCATGATACTAGTTTCAAGAACACATTAAAGTGAATTGTTCAATTGCAGTTTCACTGCTCTCTTTTATATTTTGATTCCTTCAGATTCCAGGTACTGTTCTCATTGGCTTTGTTACATCCATAGTCTTATTCAACATCCTTGAAACTCAAGCTGACTTTGACCATTTCAAAAAGTAACATAAACTTAACCACTTCAGAGAGCTGAGGGCTGCAAAGGTTCCTGGGCTGCTGGAGGAGCTGGTGAAAGCCACAGCAAACTGAACCCTACTTGCATATCCATATATGACAAATGAGCACAGAGTACTTTATCAGTACCATGTTAGTACACATAATCTGCACATAATCAATTTTGTAATCATAGATGGGTCTATGCCATAAGCAAGATATTCTGAACATTTTGTAATGCTTCCTTCCTAGAAGTACACAAGGTTGCTGCATCAGAGATAAAATGCAGTTTTTTTAAAGGCAAGTACTGCACAGTCTGAAATCAAACCAAGAACTACAAAACCCTGCTTTCTCTACACTAGACTTCAGAAAGGGAAAACCTGGCATACTCTGTCTGAATGCATTACTAGGTTTCTTCAGGATACTAAAAAAGAATAAGGAAAGGCTGCGCTGAGCCCTTACACAATCACAGGTCTTATAACTAATGGGATGTCCTTGCACCGAAGCAAGCAATTTGAATTCCTTCAAGAAAAAAAGTTGCACTTTCAAAGAGTTAGCAAAATAGCTGAGATGTGGTAAAAAGACACATGTAACTAGCACTGTCTAGTCTTGTAGATGAATTCCTGTGTTTTATTTTCAGGAAAACACAATATTTTTCATAATCGGCTGGCATGCTTAATCAAGACTAAGTTCATACCCAGGAGTACTTTAACAAATTCAAGTACTTTAACAAATTTTTAAGACATCTCCTTTTCAGTTAAAGTATCAATTAATCCAAAATTCATTACCTATAGATGATGATCTGAAAAAAAAAAAAAAAAACCAACAAAAAAAAACAAAGAAAAAAACAAACAACAAAAAAAATCCAAAAAAACCCAAAAAAACCCATTTTCTTTAGATAGATAAAGTCCAGCTCTTAATACTTAATTTCATGTTACATCCTTAATCTTTAAACTATATTGAGGAACTGCTTATGAGAAGTTGTCCTCAAAATAGAGCATGATCTTTGACAGAGAAACTTCTCACCATGTCAGCCACACAAAGTTTATAAAGCACCCACAACTGGTAAATCAACAGCAGAGACCATTGTGACTATGTTTCATTTTATTACTAAAGTTTATTATTATTAAGCTAAAACTGTTCTTTCCACCTTTGTCTACTCATGAATAATTTTTAAATACTAGATTTATTTTACATGGATTCCAGAACTGAAGAAACACTGATGTCAACAAAAGTCGAGTTATCCTTTACTTCCTTGTTCAGCCCTTACAACCAAGTTTGTTAGTTTTTCTTCCCAATATAAAAAAAATCTGTGTATCTCTTAATTTTCCTTACTTTGGCAGAAAGAAAAACCTTTTCCCATCTCCCAAAAGGAGCCCAGTGAAACTAGAGCAAACAAACTTAGATGGTCACTGCAGTTAATGAAACCCTGCTAGCTCTCATGGCTTTTCTACTTGTGGCACTTTTTCTCCAGCTCTGTCAATTTGCTATCAGCGAAACCACACCAGAGGTGCTATCCTATAGATCCCAATGCCATAAAATAGCATGGAAAGAAGTAACACACTTGCCTTTGAGATCTTTGCTTTGCCTATCACCTGCCAACCACAAGCCCAAACATACAATCCTTCTGGATCAAATATACTGGTGGAAGGAGCTCCCTTTCCTTGTCTGAAAAAATTAGTTCTTGTCTGTTTGCTAGGGCAATAGTTAAGAGGAGTACTCGTTACCATGCCATGTTAAGGGCACCCGTTTGTCTAATGTGTTGTCTGGGGAACTAAAAAATCCTTCTGAACAAAAATAACTAAGCTAGCACAAAACTGATACATTTCTATACTACCTAGAGCAGCTTAGCATGGAGCGCATGGACCACTACCATTTGCAATCCCTGGAAAGCAGCAATGAGCTGGTGAGGAATGGGTGCTGCCAGCCCCCTGTCTGAAGCTACAGCCACTGTAGAACTGCTACTACCCACACCAAGAAAGTTGCTCAGTCAACCCTGGCAGTGTTTCACTCCCACTGTGCAAGACTGCAAAAGACTACAGTAAAAGAATGAAGTGAAATCTTTTGATAAATGGATGAGTTACCAGAACAGGGGACACTGTCATGACTTGCAGTCATTTTAAATTCATGTTGTTGAACAGTATAGGGTACCACCAGTGCAGCACCATCTCCCAATATAGTTGGACGATCAAGAGACATAATTCTCATTTACCATATTCAATACTGCCTTCAAACTTTGCTAAGCTTAAGAAATATGGGTTAGAGAACTCAGTAACTCAAGTTAAGTGCATCTGCAATGGGAGTTAGTAACGGACGCAGTGAATGGGCACACATGCTGAGGTTATAATCAAAGTGTACTTTTGAAATGCTGTGCCATTATCCATATACAAAGAGATGATAATGGTAATCAGCTCCCAGTAGTACCCAACTCAACTCCAGGTGTTATGCGAAGCTCAGGCTTATGAATTCACTTCAGACACAAATTTTGTCATTGTCACTTAGCATGCTGCTAGCATGGACAACTCACTAAGCTAAGCCATTGAATAGTCAAGGTGCAGCAGCTTGCTCTGAACATAGCAGTAAACTAAGAGGGCATAAGCTGCCCACAGACAACTTGCTAGAAATTAAGGTGTTTGCCATGACTCTAAGGTCCAAGAGTTCATCGTCTGTGCTACAAACAGAACCACAAACACAGCTGAGCTAGGTCCTTTCTTTATCAAACAAACAGTGAAAGTACTCTCAGGAACAGTCAGTCCCATGACTGAGCCTTGTCTTAACAGCCCATGCATGGTGACCTTCAAGACACACAGCCTCTTAAACAAAGTGCTTCAAAGTGAATGAAGCTTTTTTATTTTTACTGGACTACTTAAGGACTCCTAACTGGAAAAAAAAAAAAAAAAAAAGACTAACATATTGCAGCATTTTTGGCACAGTCAGAACAAAAAGGAAAAAGTTGGGATGACTTCAGACACTTGGAAACACACAGATTTCCATTCTAGTAAGCCCGGCCTTCCAAAACCACAGCTGCCAAAATCTTAGATGTTTCTGTATTGTCAAGATGGACCAAGGAGCCATTAAGCACGAATTGAGCAACTCCCTCACTCTCGCAGGTGCATTTGTCCCCGCCAAGGGATGAAAGCAAGTCTGGCATCTGTACAACAGTTTCTACTGTTTTTAAGGCACTGTCTTTTCCGCCTCAGTGTTTGCCAAACTAGTAAATTTTAGCAATGCTAAATTAACTCAGTGAAAACCAGAAACAGATTCGATTGCTCGGCAGTGAAACAGAAGTGATACCCTTATTAAAACTTTTCCTTTACAAGGTGCTTTGTTCCCTGCAAGTTTCAAAAGCCAGGACCGCACAACGCATCAGAGCAGAAACAGCCTTATGGGTTTATCCCACTTTAAATGAGCTCCCCTCCGAGAGGGCAGGACTGAAGGTAGCCCCGGCCCCTCCCGACCTTCCCACGAGTCCGTACCCAGCTCACAGCCGCGGCAAACCAACCTGCCGCTGGCCCAAGCTTCTGGCACAGGGTGCCCGAGTTGCAACACCCATCTCCCGGTGAAACAGGGCTCCCGGACGGAGCCCGTCCAGGCCTGGCCGCCCGCCCCCGCGCCGCCGACACGGCCTGGGAGGACGAGGGGACACCCCCTCGCTGCCGCCGCGGCGCTTCGACGGTCCCTCCTCACCTCCCCCCCCGCCCCGGCCGAGACTCACTGTTGCTCGACTTGAGATCTCGGTGCAGGATGGGGACGATGGCCTCGTCGTGCAGGTAGAGCATGCCGCGGGCGATCTGCACCGCCCAGTTCACCAGGATGTGCGGGGGGATGCGGCGGCCCCCGCGGCCGGCCGCGGCGCCGGGGGCGGCGGCCAAGGCCCTGTTGAGGGATCCGCCGCGGGCGAACTCCATGACGAGGCAGAGGTTGGGCTCCCGCAGGCAGACCCCGTGCAGGGCGATGATGTTGGGGTGCCGCAGCATGGCGAAGAGCTTGGCCTCCTGCCGCACGCTCTCCGCCGTAGCCGTGATGTCCTCGTCGGGGTCCTGCCGCGCCGCCTTCACGGCCACCTCGCGGCCCCGCCAGGTAGCCCGGTACACCTTCCCGAAGCCTCCCACGCCGATGATCTCCTGCAGCTCCAGGTGCTCGAAGTCTATCTCTGTCAGGCTCCCCGCGGGGTCCCCCCTCCCGCCGCCGCCCCC
>VXAU01006141.1:1502931-1546713 GCA_013399695.1 Formicarius rufipectus
GGAGGGGAGCGCCGGTGCCCCGCGCCCGCCCCGCCGCCCTCGCCGATTGGCCACCGGGTGTCACGTGGCGCCGGGCGCGGCGGTGCCGGGTGGTCCCGGCGGGGGCGGGAGGGGAGTCCGGGGGAGCCCGCGGCGCACGCTTTGTCCTTCGTGGGTGCAGGGTTCGTGTCTCCGCCGGCAGCTTCCCCTTTGCCCCGCTGTGCGGTCTGGGGACTTTACTGGAACCAAACCCAGGCTGCCGCTTGAAGAAACCGAGCTTCCTCCGTTCGTGTTTTTCCATCCGCCTCCGCAGCTCGTGGGCTCTCACGGAATCAGAATGGGTGAGGTTGGAAAGGACTCCAGTGGGTCATCTGGTCCAGTCTTCCTGCTGAAGCAGGGTCATCCCAGAGCACGTAGCACAGAATTGCATCCAGACGAGCCGAGTGAGGGAGAATCCACAACTTCTCTGAGCAATCTGCCCCAGTGGGCAGTCACCCACAGTGAAAATAAGTTCTTCAGCCTATTCAGGTGGAACTTCCTGTGCATCAGTTTTTGCTCGTTGCCTCTTGCCCTATTCATTGGCACTACCAAGAATCTGGCTCCATCCTCTTGACACCCTCCCTTTATATATTTAGAGGCCTTTATGAGGTCCCTTCAGTCATCTCTTCCAGAAGCTGAACAGGCCCAACTCCTTCAGCCTTTCCTCGTGAGAGAGATGCACCAGGCCCTTAACCATCTTCGTTGCTCTCTGGTGGACCTGCTCCTGCTCTACCCCATCCGTGCAAGAGCTGAAAGAGTCCCGACCCTGTGTGGCATGATTGCACAACCCTTTCATTAAGAGGTTGCCTGAAAATAGCAAGTGCTGGGTACGTACTATTTCTGGGTAAAGATTCTCCTGCATGCGAGTGGAAAAATCCTATCACCTTCTAAACTACAGTCGTCGTTTCCTTGGAAGTTGGAGGGAAGTGTGTGGGCTGGGGACGCCCTTCAGTCTCGCCAGTGTGGTGGGAAACAGTGGTTAAAAGCGGAAGTAGATGTGTTTTCATCCTAGGAACTGATCACTGTGTGCTGAGGGACCTGTGGTTATGGATGTAGCTGCTGCCAGCAGAGGCCCTAAGGTGCATAGAAAAGGCTTGGCAAAAGTGTAAAACTGCACTGCTGGGTCAAATAACCTGGTGTGATGAATGCTGCTCAACTCCCTGCACAAAAAGCCCCATTCAGATCATTGTACATCCTTATATTAACACAAAATTTGCAGCTGTATATCACAGGACTAAGGTTCCAACAGAAAAACAGTAATGAAAAAAAAAATTATGATATTCAATAATCATAAATTCTTGTTTATCCCATAAACTGTATTTATAGTGGTATACACAAGGCAAAAGTACAATTATGCTGAAAGTGACTTATTGAACTGTGTTAACCAAAAAGAAAGAATGCAGAACCAGCATGTCTATCAAGTCTTCTCCCATTTCCTTTAATATAAGATTGCCTTGCAGCTATTCTGAGAGGTAATTACAAGCCTTCCCCTTATCTGCATATTTGCCTTATTATAAAAGCCATAAAGTATGTTGTAATACAAGGGTTCTGCCACACAAATTCCACCTTGTACTTTGTTATCTAAAAGAATCTGCAGGAACTAATTAAGTGTGGAATGTTTTGGGTCAGACAAGGTATTGGTTGCAGTACAGTGAAATGTTTATTTATTTAGAGCTATTATTCCCAAATTTTCTGTCTGAAGTACCACTCTTCACTAGCAATCACTGCACCCGGGTTAGTCTTTGTTCAGTGTTTTTCAGCACCCAGGGCTCTGGGATCTTGATATATAGTTGCTGTTCCTGTCAATTCCAATAATGTAAATACTATGACCCCGATCAGTGTAAAGCACCCTTAACTTTCCTGACGGCACCACCTAGTGGAGTTACTGGTGAGAAGAGCTGCGTACAGACGGCAAAGTTTTCAGCTCAGTCCCTCGCTGGCATCCCTCAGGCGGAAAGTGGCCTCACTTTTCGTCTTTGGCACAACTGTGTATCTACAGTACTTGTGCATCTGCGTTGTGTGTAGAACATACATCCTGACTTGGAAATTACAGGAACCCTTCATAACTGCAAGTACCATTATACAAAAAAATATTTGGTGTCTATGTTATCTAAAGGGGAGGAAGAGCTGAAAGATTTGAGTGATGTGTGGATAAGTGTCATGGTTTAACCCTACCAAGTCACCAAACCCTATGCAGACCCTGGCTCACTCCTCCACTGGGGGGATCAGTGAAGAATCATAAGGATAAAAGGTAGAAAAGTTGTGGGTTGAGATAAAGACAATTTACTGGAAAAAGCAAAAGCTATACACACAAGCAAAGCAAAATGAGAAATTAATTCACTGCTTCCTATGGGCAAGCAGGTGTTCAGTCATCCCCAGGAGAGCAGGGACCCATCATATGTAATGGTCACTTGGGAAGACAAGTGCCATCACCCCAAACATTTCCTCTTTTCTCCTTTTCCCCCACGTTTTACATACTGAGCACAATGTCATATCATACGGAACAGTCCTTTGGCCATTTTGGGTCACCTGTCCCAGCTATGCTCTCTCATTGTTTTTTTTTAATTTTTGGTACCTCCTCACTGGCAGAGCACGACACACAAAAAGGTCCTCCATTTAGGATAAACATGACTTAGCAACAACCAAAACACCAGTGTGTTATCAACAGGATTCTCTTACTGAATCCAAAACATGGCAGTATACTAGCAATTGAGAAGAAAATTAACTCTATTACAGCCAAAACCAGGACAAGTCACACTAATAGCAATTGTAGTGAAGCCCACATTACCTGATCCTTTCACATAATAACCTACATGAGTTAGAGGTCTCAAAAAACCTTTATTTACTCATCTTTCTTTTCTGGAGCTGTGCATGTAAATTATTTTATTTACCAGTATAGTACAGCACTATGCCAGAATACCTGTGGAAAATTACTTCAGCACTTCCTGAAACTTAAGGGGTTTAATTATCATACATGAAAAATACTGTTCATAGCTGTGTATTGCACTTTATTCAATCATTACATGATTAACAAACTTTGTCACCTTTGGAAAGAATTTGCAAACAATAAATAAGAAAATTCATTCAACAAGGCAGAGGTTTGGGGAAGATATGTATACAGGAGTAGCAGAGGCATGGTCAGGACTGTGCCTCCTTCATACAGCTCAAGAACCTTTGCTACTCAACCAGGTCACACCAAGCAAGTACTCAAGCCCCTTAGCTGTAGATCCTCAGGCATCTAAGGGTGCTAGTGCTGCTGAAGGAGATGATGCCATTCCTGCCCTGCTCCCAACAGCTTGTTCAATAGTGCTGTATCATCTGTTCCATCAAGCCAACACAAGCATCCAGCATGGCCACATCATCTGCACTATCAGGAATCAAGCTGAGGTTTGTGGTTCATTAGCACACAAATATGGTTGCTTAATAGTATCTTTGGTCTCTTACCTTTGTCTAAAAATCCACACAAAACACAGCAGAATTGTGTGTTTGCTCCATGAAATTGGAGCCACAGTCAGGAGCAATGGAAGAAGTAGGGTGAATTCAGTGATGTGCAAGCTGCTTGGCTCCTTTCCATACATGCATTGTTCACAAAATTGACTGTAGTAAAGGTATGAAAAGTCCCTAGAAGGGGCTGATGAGAAACATACAATTGAAGTTCATAGCTATTTTCTCATGGTCAGGGGTAAGAGAGGAGGAGCACTGTGTATGATCAGGTCTGATGTTCACAGCCCAACCTTACAACCCATCCTTCAGGGGTTTCCCATGAGGATATGCCTGTATCATTATGTCTCATCCTTCACTGACTTTAGCCTCCCCTGCTCAAGGCTTCCACTCAGCTCCATCATCTTCTCAGCTTTGCTTCCCTATCCTTTACTCTCCTATGCTTCCCCCACACCTCCCCTGAAATGAGCTAAGTGAAACTCTAGAACGAAGGCAGGCTGGTTTTTAGGTTTTTATACTAAACTCATCCTTGAAAAAAACATTTTTTGTGAGTCTGTGGATGTTTTTGTCTTCTTTTTTGTTTTTTTTTTTTTTTTACACGAAATTTCCCCACATCCCGCCCAAGACAGAGCCCAACTCAACGCAACGGAGGGCTACGCCAAAGCTGGGCAGAGCCCACGAATCGGAAACTCGTGATGTGCCGGGCAGGATCAGTAGCTGGCGACGAGCACCCGGCAGTGGGGGTGTGGCCGGCGAGGCGCAGCCCAGCTGGCGGCCGCCAGGGCTGCCCCTTCGCCGCGCTTTCCCCGCACCTGTGCGCCCCGGGGCGGGACCCCGCGGTGACGGACACCCCCGCGGACAGCACTGCCTCCCCGCCCCGCTGCTGCCTGGCCCGGTCCGCCTGCGCCGAGCGGTCTCCCTGCGCCGNCGGCGTGGGGGGCCGGCCATGGTGTCGCCCATGGTGTCGCCGGCGGCGCGGCTGGTGGGGCAGGGCGTGTGGGCGGCGCTGACCGGGGGCTGGTACCACGACCCGGAGCAGGGCGCCTTCGCCAACAGCTGCCACCTCTATCTGTGGCTGTTCCTGCTGACGCTGCCCATGGCCCTGCACCTGGTGAGAGGAGGGGCTGGGCGGGCGAGGACGGGCGTGGGGAGGTGGGAGCCACCGGCCCCGCAGGCAGCAGCGGCGAGGGCGGACTGTAAACTGACCCCTGGTGTGGTGGTGGGGCTTGGAAATTTAGGCTTTACCTGAGTGGTTTGTGTCTAAAGGTTAACGGGGTGAGTGTGCTAGGCAGGGGTCGCACCCTTCACCCCGCCGAAGGAGTTGGACAGGAGTGCAGCGCTGGCCTCTGCAAGTGCTGAATGACCGTGCGGGGGTTTGTTCGAAACATGTCTTTTAGAGACAGGTGTGTTTGTTGTTTTGCTTTGTTTTTGTTTTTTGTTTTTTTTTTTTTTTTCCCCAAGTCTGCCCCAGTC
Source organism: Formicarius rufipectus (assembly GCA_013399695.1). Classification (NCBI taxonomy): domain Eukaryota; kingdom Metazoa; phylum Chordata; class Aves; order Passeriformes; family Formicariidae; genus Formicarius; species Formicarius rufipectus. The sequence continues at coordinate 1,507,864 of VXAU01006141.1, forward strand.
TTACCTGCTGGGAAGGGTAAATAAATGGAAAAATCCAAATGCCGCGTAATAAATACGCCTTGCTGAATGTCACTGGTGAATCACGTGGCTTTTCGTGACATGAAGCTCCCTGTGCGCTGAAATGTAAACTTTGCAAATGAATAATAACTGGGGTTTGTTTGCCGGGCTTTAAAATTTATTTTCCTGAAAAGCTTGAGACTTTTAGATTCTTTTTGCGTATTTTCCTACTGTGTGAAGAAACCTTAGGAGTATAGTTTGCTCGATCATCCCATCTATTCTTTGGTGTGTCTTTCAGTGATTGTAGCTTAATGTTGTTTCCGTTGGAAACAGTTTCCATCCATTTCGTTCTTAGAGTGACTCAACTAATTCCTAACTAAGTTCTATACAAGTTTTCTTTGAATGAAATTTCTGAATAGGTCTCTTCACCCTACATGGTCTGATATTTGTCTTATTTCAAAAGCAAAGAGCATTTACAAATCCCTCTGCAATCCCAGTGGAAAGCAAATCTTGTATTTTTCAATGTAAATTGGTATACTGCATTTTGTGGCATGGGTTGCAGTGAATTCCTGTAAGGATGACTTCTGGAGGTAATGAATATACTTTCTTCTGTTTGATAGGGTCTGTTTCCTCTGCAAACCAGCAAGAGTCTTGCATTGTAGGATGTACTATCCAAGTCGTATGTGTGATTAAAAAGGAAAAAAAATGCTGGTTAACTTTTTTCCCAGTTTATGTAAATATGTATCTGAAAGGATATGTGTTTCCTTGTGGGAAACTTCTGAACTAATAGAAGAAGGCATGCAGAGTTGCACAAAAGAACACTGCAGTGTAGGTCAGAGCTAAGCTAAAAACAGGACATTATTTAAAGGGAAGGGCAGAAAAAAGTAACTTATCTACTGAGCTCTCTCAGACGTCATCTTTGCCTGTCTAGATGTACTTACTTTTTCTGCAGAGTGGCTGACTTTCTGATGAATCATCTGGTTAAATGCAGGACTTGTGTTCTTGAGCTAAGGTATTGCTATGGGAATTCTTTGTCCTTGATAAGAATAATGCATTTATTATGATGTCTGCTTGAGAGTAATTATGCCCTCAAGTGTTTGCTTGTTTTTAAGGCTTTGTAAACTATGCAAGACAGCTATTCTTGCCCCTTAGAATCTTGAACTTGCATCTTAACTACAGCTTTTCTTTGGGGGAGTTTGCTTAAAATATTAAGTAATGTTTGGGGTAATATTTATGTTATGTACTTGACAGCAGTAATTTTGGGTTCAGCTAAAACAGTCATTTTGATGTTCCTTGGACAAAGTCAAAACATATCAGAGTACTAATTTTTAAATTTTTCTTTTGCTTGGGATAATCTTACACTTTTGTCAAAATCAGGAAGTCTCTCTGAAACAGTTTGCTTTGATTCAAATGGCAAAACTCATCCATCTGTTTTTAGATTTTTCATTCTGGCTCAGCAGAGGCATGCTGACAGTAGCATCGAGAAGCTTAAAGTATCAAGTTGTTTCTGTTGTGTGGATTGAGGTTTTCTTTTTCTAGCTTTGTCAGCATAGCTTACTTTGGTACCAAGGATTCCTTTTTTAGCTTCCCTGCCTGTGAAAATACAGATCTATGTTTTCATCTCCTTTTCTTTCTCATTTATCATTTGTACATTAAAAATATGCACTGGATATTATTTGAAGCTTCATTGCTGTCAAAATCAACTCACACAATTATAGTGAGATCTCTTTTAATCCTGCTGCATCAACTCATAATAGATTAAGAACTAAAGTTACTTTATCCCACCAAACAGTCCAGGGTTCCTAGGTATTTACACATGAAAATAGTGGTATTATTTAGTATTCAGTCACTGGGCTGAATTCAGACTCAGTAAAGCACTAGTGATACAGAGATGGAACTTTGGGAAGTGCTTGTACTACAGCTATTTTGACAAGCCATAAGAAAATGTGCATCCATGATTGGGTGAGTCCCCAAAATGGCATACGAAGTGTTTCTTTTGCCTTTTGTTGGACAGGAAACCCTTGAACTCAGAGCGTTGTTACTTCTTACACATTGTATCTTCAAATCATGCTGTGATAGGAGAAGTAAAACATGGCAGTATAAGGGTGTGGGCACATAAATTACTCAGAGGTAAACTGTAATAAAACTTGCAGTGTGTCAGCTGCTTCCAGTCCCACGTGGCCACGTTTTACCCAACTCTGTAGAAGTGAATCTTCTACATCTCTCTGTAGAAGTTATCTGTGTATATAAATATATCTCCACAGCAAAGTAGGCTACGCTGTACATAGTGTATTTACTGTATGATAGGATGCACACTTAGAACTGAATGTACACCCCTGGAATGTTATTTGCTACCTGCTTTCCCATGCATGACAGTTGGACATCTCTTAGTACTGTATTTGTTCAGTGGTTCCCTCATTTGTGTTCTGTAGCACACCAAGACAGTGAGGCCCGGGTGCAGCAATGCCTTGCTTTCGATGCCTGAGGGACTCTAACATTGGGTGGGATACATCTGCGTCTAACCAACTAATTATTGAGCCCAATTTACAAGGTGTGGTAATTAGTTCAAAGGTTGCACGCCTTTATATTAGGAAACATATACCTGAGCCACCTCTACCTTTGTGCTACTCAAATAACATTAGTAGGCACATGAAGGAAAACGTGGCTGTTCCTCTGGGAGCAATCTGCGGGCAGGCAGAAGCCCCAAGCAAAGGTGCTCTGTATGCGATCAGGTCAACTCTGGTGCATTTCCAGTTGTAAGCTGGGCCACACTGGGAGCGCACCAGGCTGCATTTCTGTGTGTGACCCCACGCTATTCTGGTGCAGGGTAGAACAACAGAAGCTACTGGAAAACAAAAAGTACGTTATGGTGGAGTTTTTAATTGGGCAAGAGTAAAGAGAGCTAGGGCTGCAGCTTCCACGGAAACCTGTGGGAAGTCATGAAGCCTGCTTTCTAATGAATTTGTATTTGAGGATATTTTTTTTTCATAGCTTCTAATAAGATGTCAGCTCAGTTGAAGCTTTTTCTGTCACTGAGTTGGTATCAAAAGGTCAGAGAGCTGTGTGGGTTCCTCTCATTAACAGAGGAGGTATCCTGCTGTGACCTTGTCCCAGTGGGGTGTATTCTTTCAAAGTTTGCTGAATAACTTTTTAATTCCTTGGCTGCTTTCAGCTGAGGGGATGGAGAGAGATGATGAATACACAGACACATGGTGTGATTATAGAACCTCATTTCCATAGTAAACCAAGCTATTTATGACTATAGTGCATCAAAAGTGACTCTGTCATCTAATTTCTCAGTGATCTGTAACTTAATTCCTCCTTAACACAAGGGGATTGATATTTTAACTTGTTTGTACGTGGGAACACTGAACTACAGTCATGCAAGAGGCCTGATTGAGAAAATTGAACCATTTTCCATTGTCAGCATCATCTTTCTCCTAATTCCTAACGTGGGCAGGGAGCAACGGGCTGGCTTATACTGCCAACTTGCTCCAAGATTCAGAATATTAAGGATGCACTGGCTTTGTTATGCATTAACAGACTTGGTATTGTGACCATGCAAGGTGGGTATGTGGATAAAGCACTGCATATCTCCGAGAGATGGGCAGGGAGACCACAGGATGGCTCAGGGCATGGCTCCAGTAGGTCTGGTCACAAGGAAGGGATGAGGACATGCAGCAGTCAGCATCTGCTAAAACTGGCCCTCTTTTGCACTTGGAAATCTAGGAGCTTCCTTTGAGTCTCTCTTGGAGCATGCTCTATGCATGCAAGGACTGCACTACTGGAAGTCTATTTTTGTTATGTCCTCTTGACATTATTCATATAATATTTATTAAGCTTTATGAATGTCACCTATAAAGCACTTCTTTTCTAGTGGATCATTCAGAACTGTTATTTAATAATGAGTGGGGTATCTGTGCCTTTTAGTGTGTAGTTAGAGAGATTCCTTGGAAGGTGAACAAATCTCTCTTAAACAAGTTGTTACAGATAATTGGCTACCATTCTTTGTGAAACCAAGCAATTTCTAACTCGTTTTGCAAAAACATTAGTCATAAACCACAAATTCTTTAACTCATCCACCAAACCTTGTACCCTGGGAACATGACCTTGCAAGTGGATCATCCTTCTGGCCCAGATTCACTAAATGACTAAAGGGTATGCTGACTGTCAGTATATACACAGTACCATGAAGTACTCTTAACAGACTAAGTCTTAACTTGTAGAAAGTTGTGTCTGTCTTATTAGGGATCATTGGTAATACCTACATCCTAAATAGTTTCTCCACTTTTTTGCAAGAGATTCTTTGTATCTGAATCAGAATACTCATAAAAAAGGAACTGCCTAAAAATTTTCACATGTATGTCTTGAGGGAATAAAGTCCCACTAAGCCAAAAGCAGCGTCACAATAGCAACCCACTTGCTTGTAGCAACACAGAAATTATTGAACTAATTAATTTTAACATCAAGGTAAATGCGATGACTTGTTTTAAAAATGTAGTAAGTGTGCCTTATTCCTTTCCCTTTACCTGTGTGGCCAGTGTGATTTATTTATGAATCTGAAAAAATGATAGATTTAGTCCCAACATAAAGACCATTCTTAAAAATTAACCTCAATAGGCTTTTAGCAGATCCTAAGAAATGAAAATCTTCCTTCTTGGTTTTTGTTTGTTTTGTTGGTTGCAGTTTTTGTTTGTTTGTTGGTTGGGGTTTTTGTCATTGCTGTTGTGCAGGGATATAGAAAACTCTATTTGAAAAAACCTAAAACTTGAGATTAAACTCATTGGGAAGTTGCAGCTATGTGATGACAACACATAAGGGTGTTCCATGACTATAATGTCTAACTTTGGTGCTTCAATTACAACTGCGAGTGTCCATTGCTATGATTTGCCCTTTACTTTAAGGAAGCATTTATATATGAAAAAGTTGTATATCATGTCTGTGAAAGAACTTTACAGACAATAGTTGAACTGTAATTAATGTTAATGACTAAGAATATGGTGCTCGTTGCAGATCAGCAAACAGACAGCTGTAAATTAACAATTATGTACTTTAGAAAGAGAATTCAAAGAGGTTGTGTTGTGGTTTAACCCCGTATGGCAACTAAACACAACACAGCCAATTGCTCACTTCTCCAACATAAACCAGGGCAGACTGCCTCTCAAAATGCATTTTATTCATTTATTTTGACTAGTTCTGACTAATTACTTGAAATTCTTCAATCGTTAAGATACTTGGGAACGTGTTGTGAGGTGTTAGAAAAAGGACATCAGACTACAACATTTTAGTGTTGAGTCATAACTGAGATACAGGGGAAGATAACAGAATTTTTCTAAAGGGGTTTCCTTTTAGTAGATAACTAATGTTTGATTTTTTGTCTTTATTTTCATAAGTTCGTAGCTTAGGGAAGGCTGCAGCTATGTTAATATGGGAATGCAGTATTTTAAAATGTTTTATGAAGTTTGTCAATTGTGAGATTTTACTAGGTTTTGATATAAATAATATCCACAACTAATCAAAAAGAATAATAGAGCTTGTGAAATGGTTTGACATTTGAAGGAACTCTTAGACATGTTTTATGAGAACTCAGTCTGTATAGTGAATTTAAACATTTTAGCAGCATCTTCTCCAAGCAAACGATGTTATCATTAAGTCTTTGTAATTTCTTTCCATAGGCTTTTCCAGCAAATGCAGTTACCGTTTTCGTGTACTGCAGCTTGGTGACAGTGTTCTTCACGGTAATAAAGGTGATCAGCTACCGTTTGCACCTTATGTTTGATAAAGGCGAAGTCGTTCAACAAAAGCTCTCAAGACAAAATGGAAGGCAATGTAAAGAGACTCAAAAAGGAGAAGCAGTTCAGTCCTCAAACTGTAGGTAAGCTTTTCACTGCATTGCTAGCTCATTCTGTAAAATGGATGTGTTTGCACTATGGTCCTGCATAGCAGAAATATCTGTTGACTGCATGAAAACTCCTTAGACTTTCATGAGGAATGGCACTTTAAAAAAACCTACTTAGTGCTTTTCTATTCCGTGGCTGAAGCATGCTCGTGGTGAAGCAGGCAGAGCTGCACCTAATTCAGAGGTGTAGCAGCAGTGGGGACCACAAAGATGTTGTGCACTAGAAGTTCTGAAAGATCCTGGAGGAAACCTGGGAAAAGTTTTCTGGGAAAGCCTCAAATGCTTGCTCTTTCTTCTTCCTGCTGTGCTTATCTGCTGAGAAGAGGTGAGGAAGTGGCATGCACCTGTTGGCAAAGAAAATGCTTTAATATCACAGCTTTGGAACCCTGAGCTCATATTGCCTTTGTGTTCTTTGTGGTAGCTTATATATCTGATCATACCCAGATGTGTTAGTTTCTTTTCCCTCTCACATTTTACTGTGACTGTCTGTGATGCTTCTGTGGTCCTGTTCATGAGGAAATCTCATACCACTTTTATTTCTCAGGGCCATTTGGTAGGTATTTGTAGCTTCTCAGCTGAGGAGTCAAGTACTATTTGTTTTTGCTACAGTGAGGCAGCTTCCAGGTTGTGATAGTTTTAAAGGTAAAAATAGTGTTGGACTGAAGACTAGCACTGGCATTTTCCACATTTGTGTTTAGGTAGAATGTTCCACTGTATACTTTCCGAAATGAATGGAGACCTCTTCTGCTGATTTTTCAAGCCTGAGTCATAGAAACAAATGAAGCTGTCAAGTGGCTTCCAATGATCCAAAGTGTTATAACAGATGTAAAAAATGCTGAAATAGGATACATCCGATAGTGAGCGCAGCTCAGAAACATCCAAACAAAGCTTAAACTGAGGAGCATTGTTAAAACTACCAGTCAACCTTCAACAGAGAGCTTTGTGTAAAAGAACTTACTTAGAGTATTTTTTGGGGGGGGGGGGGGGNAACACACATTTGCAGTTGCTACTGATAGCTCTGTGCCAGCTATGTAATATCAAGATTGTTTATGTACCTTTGCGCTACTGCTCTTTGGTGTCTCTGCACATGCACATCTGTGTTACGCTGCTCTCAGTGATGTTGCTGGGAGTGTCAACATCTGACTATGTTGAGACTTTTATGAGAAATGCTTCTTAAGTTGCCACTAATGACACAAGGGTTTGACTTTAGATGGGATTATGCCTTTTAGTCTATCTTGACTAAGAAGTAGAGGTAGAATCACTTAAAGCTTGCATGTTAATTCAAATGTCTGTTGTTCCTAGGTTGATTTTTGAATGCGCAACAATCTATTATTTTTACTTGATCAGAAAATAAAGAACTTACTATTATTTTTTACTAGATGAATGGCTTTTTTAAGCAGACCCTGTTGTCTGGCAAGTAGGTTAAACAAGTTCTTGAAGCCAATTACGACCAAAAAAAAATTGTGGAAAGATGATTGAGGTCCCCAGATAAATAATTTTGTCACTTATATACAGCTGTAGAGTTTTCAAAAAAAGGTTTTTGGCATTGTATAAGCATAGGGAGTTTGAAGATATGTCATTATATTTCTCAAAGCTCTACTTCTGATAAGACCAGAATCATTTTATATGGGGGGATTTTTATTAATTTTCTTTTATCAAGTTGTCTTGGTGAGGGAGGACATGCAAAAGAGGGGTTACAGTATTTTTACAGCCCTGTATTTTTATAATTGAAGGGGAAAGAAGTGCTGTCATTTCATTGTGCTGTACTACTACTTCCTATTCTGTTACTATTCCTCAGATACTTCCCCAAACACCCTGTGATCCACTGGGGTAAGAAGCATTGCTTTATTTTTCATTTGTTTCCTTTTCAGCAATAACACAGGGGATAATGTCATCATTGAGACCAGCCAAAATGACTCTACCCAAACAATTCATGACAGTTCGAGGGTACAGGCTCTGCACTCGCAGAGCTCACCTGGAGCAATGGTTAGTATGTGGTTTTAATATTAAAATTATTAATAATAATATAATAATGTCTCCGCTTTGTGCAGTCCATAGCTTACCACACAGTGTCTTGTATTGCCACGTACTGATCACTTGAATTGTAGGTCTAGGTCTGTCCTAAGGAGTAATAGTCATTATGTGGATCCACTAGGTATAAGACTGCTGTCAGTAAGCCTTGGCCTAAAGATTTTGGGTTTGCAGAGCTGAAAGGAGTATGCATGATTCTACCCTTCTTAGGAGGGCTCTCTCTGCTCTAGTAATGGGAAATGGCCTTTGTAAATCTTGCCAAAAGCAACTAGTTTTTGTGACTGCTTTGAAAGAAGGGAGAGGTTAATGCAATCATAGCAGCCTCTCGTTGCCTCTGAAGGGATCTGCTCCTGGAGCATTAATAATTGGGTTTTGTGTAACTAGACTTGTGCTTATAAAATGAATCAAGCACATCTCTTGAGTATTTAAACAAAGCATAAAACCCACTTAAATCTAGGGGATTTCTACAGAAGTTTAAAAATATGTGTGTGTGCATTTCATGCTATTGGCTGTGCTTTCTAATTAATAGTGTATGAAGTGATGAAGGGGATGTATGTAAATATTATTAAAAAAACAATAGAAAAACCTCATGAGAGGATTGAAGAGTTGAGGATTCAAAAAATTAAAAAACAGAATAATGCTTTCTGTTTAATCTTAAGCTACTCCCTATGTATACTGTAATATAATGTTTAATTATATGATCCCATGCTATTTTTTTCTACAGGACTCCTGCCTCAGTCAGTGCAGAGGATGGTTAGTGATCTCTGAATAAGTGGCTATTTGATACTTCATCCTGTCTTCATATTCTTCCACACCCCTCCCACCTTATTCCTATTTACTATAAAATATTCAAATCTTGGTCTGAAATCAGAACTATTTCCTCATTTCCTGGAGTGTTTTTACCCTTTTGTAGCATCTGTATGATTCACAGACATTAATAGCTGTTTTGGTTTTTTTAATGAGGTAAAATATTTTTTTCATCTTGTTTCTGTCCTAGTCTCCAGTATTCTGGTATTTGTCCATTCTGCAAACCTATTTCTTCTTGGGGTCTCATCTTAGTCTCCCACTTCCAAACATGTAGGTTGGGTCTTGTGAAATGAAGTCTTCTGTTCTTGCTGGTGGGATACCATAATGAAATTTTGCAAAATACTAATTAATTCCTCCTGGTTTTGGTGTGTCAGTCACAAGAGTGCCACAATGATTTTTCCCAGTGGCTTAAATTTCTCGTTATGTGCTAGACTGTTGAATTTAGTCTTCTGAAGTATTGCTCTGGAGTACTGTGTTTAGTTTGGAGCTCCCCATTTTGTTCCCATGGACATTGACCTGCTGATGAGAAACCAGCAGAGGCCACCAAGGTGATTGAGGAATGAGGTACATGATGTATGAGGACAAGCAGATGGGATGTCTTAGCCTTCCTAAGGCTAAAACCTGTAAGACTAGAAGAAGAGCTTGCTGCTGTCTTTAACTTTCTAATGGTAAGATACACAGAAGACTGAGCACACTCTTCTCAGAGGTGCCCGGTAACAGGATAAGAAACAGTGGATGCAACTTGCAGCCTTGGAAAGCTCCAATTAGATCAATTAGATTTAATGTCTTTTGTGTGTGCTTATTTTGCTTGTTAGTTGTTTTTTTTTTTTCCCCTACCAAGAGAGTGGTCAAATACTGGAAGGGATTTTCCAGAGAAGTTGTTAAATCTCCATCTTTGGAGATTTTCAAGGCTCTGTTGGAGATGGCCCTGAGAAACCTGCTCAAACTGTACCTGCTTTAAGTGTGTGTGTATGGCACAGGGGATTTGGACTAAATGACCTCCAAAGTTTCCTTGGAATCTAAATGATTCTGTAATAATTTAGTGTCCCTGTCCTCTAGTTTTCATTTGAGAAATTGTTACCAAGGACTAGACACCAAACTTTTCATTTCAGTGCTTAGGAAACACATAGCTGGAAAGTGGAATAAATTAACACATTCTATTCCTTAATTATTAAAACAAAATTCCATCTGGATTGGGCACTGCAAAATGCTTTCCTTAAAAGAAAAACAGATCTTTCTGTTCCTTCCCCTTCCCAAACATCACACTCAATTGCAGTGATGCAATTTGGAGCATGATTGTTCTATAACCATCTCCCTCACCCACCCCTTGCATTTTGTGAAAGGTACATGTTCAAATTTCGGTTCTGTTAAGCAACTTGCCAATGCTGTAATTAACCTTTGATTAGATAGCTATTGCACTGATAGTTGCTTTTTTCCCCAGCAGAATGTAATAAATGCCCATGCTAATCTTGTATCTTTTTATTTTTTCAGGATCTGCCATCACGGGAAACTATTGAAGATCTTAGAGGTATCGTAAAGACTTTATAAATCCCTTTAACCCGTTGTTCACTCATTGCTTGACACAAAAAAAATGTCAAAATGGCTCAGAGGAACCTGTGGCAGGTTCTGTTGTGCCTCATCTTAGGAGAAGGATTGAAGAGCACAAGAGAACAGAATCTCAAGGGAGTTCTAACAGACTGAGCTTTCTCAGCTGTCAGCCAACCTGTTTGGGATGTAGCATTTTGATAAGTTTGCAAGTCCCTCTCCTGTTTTTGATAAACGGAGGTGAAAAACCTCCCACATTCTTTGTGTTTCTGTAAAGCATTAAACTAGGAAGCTAACACTTGGATGGCATCGTAGAGTCCTTAAATATCTTGTGACTGTAGACTTTTGTTGTGATTGTTGAGCTTTAGCTCTGTAGTGTGTACTCCAGGATATCTGGCTTTTCCTACAGCTCCCGTGCCTGATGTATTAGTCTTTTAGTTTATTTCTTTTTTGTTAAGGCTGATCACCATATCCTATGTGAATGTTCAGTGATTGGAGAAAGAGATGTAGCAAGCCTGCTAGCTAAAGATCATACTTTAATAATGCAGAGTGTTCATGTTTGTGAAAACTAACTTCCATATATTTTTTTCTTAGGTGTTATGGTATTAGAAGACCAGGCCGCACCACCAGTTTCATCTACCTCACCCTGTGACAAAGCAGATGTATTACCTGTTTATACAACCTCCACTTCAGGTGCCACCACATCAGCAATAGTGACAAAACCAGCTGCTCTGGAAACACTTTCTGGTAGTGGAATAAATGAAAAAGGAGTGAACGAGCAGCCATGTGGACAACATGGATCCCAAGATATTCTTGAGGACAGAGATGTAGCTAAAAACTTCTCCAATATTTCTTCATCACAAGGTGATATTTTAAGGACTGGAGTTTCTTCAGAGCCATGGGACAGTGAAAATTCAATTATTTCAGACCATTTGAGTAATCCTAAAAGCTACAAAAGAGAGAAATTGGCAGATGGATCACCACAGACAGGCTTTACCAGTAACTGCCCACAGTGCAGTGCCATTGCAACCAAAGATCATGAGCACATGGAAAGTTCTTGCAATGCTGGTAATACCCATGAGGACCTTGATTGCTCAGACAGCGAGACTGCTGTTGCAGTTGTGGACAGCTTGCTGCCTGGAGACCAGCTATGTGAGCCCATTAAAATTGTCATTACAATGAGTACTACACCAAACACCACCCTCAGTGACCTGCCAGGCTCTATCCACTTAAATGCTCTGGAAACTGAGAGAACAAGCTCAGCCCATGACTCTGGTGTAGTTAGAGGGAGTTGGCAGAGTCAGCAGACTAATGAACAGCTCAGAATCCCCGTTATCACTGTTGACCTGTCTGATGACGGTAAAGGTAAGGCTGGCCCAGAAGTTAGTGAAAGCGAAAGAACTCCAGAAATGTTAAGGGCAGAACTGTCATCCAACCAATGCTCTGGCTATGAGTCAGGTGATGCAGTGAAGGAGCACAGCAACCCAGCAAATACACCTTTAGAAACTAACACTTGTTTGGACCCAAATCGGGAAAATGCTTCGGAAAATGTCCAGACTGTAGATTTAACTTCTAAGGAAGACTTGCATAACCTAGACCCACAGTCCTGTAGAACTGCTCATGAAAAGAGGCACATGCGTGTGTTGAGTGTAGACAGTGGGACAGATGTGCTTTTAAGTAAGAATTTCATGGAGGTATCTGACAAAGAAAAGACCTTACCAACTTCTAAATCGGATCTAGAAGCTAAAGAAGGACAGCTGCCTAATGAATCTAACTTTCTAGAATTTGTTTCCCTCTTGGAATCCATTAATACCTCAAAGATGAAGACATCTAATCAATCTAGTGTCAAAACGGAGACAGCAAAGGAAAATGGGCTTGTTGGAGGTATTATGCATGGCTTACAATTCTTTTGGAATAAAGATGTTGTGACCAGTTAGATTATTTATAGTGGCTTAGTTGGACATCTGCAGTAGGAAAAATTCCCAGAGGAAGACTGGTTTTTCTGAAAGGACCAGGGTGGGACTGGACTAGGTGGGACAAAGTGATTTAGTGAAAATGTGGTAGTGTCGGTTTCAGTTCTTTTGTATTTTTATTTTATGAAAGATTTTCCTTGTGGAAACCTAATTATAACCATAGTAGCTGTCGTGTATGTATCTGGAATTCTGTATTAGAATAGTATGCCTGAATTATTGGAATACCGAAAGTATCTTGCAAAAATGTATATAGGTGCAACATTACACCTGCCCTTGCTCATCTTACAAGGTGCACATTGAAGAGTTGTCTGTGTGTGCCTCTAAATTTGTAGAAAGCTGAAATTGCCACTAGTGGTGGTCCAGCTTTTACCTAACACATATGTGCATGCATGCGCATATTCCTAATCTTCCTGCATGGTTGTAGGTTGGCTTATAACTTAAAAAAAAAAGGGGAGGGGGAGTGGTGTGTAGAAATTGTGTATTTGTTTTCTATAGGGAAGAGTTTTGGTTTTCAGTTACTTAAAACTAAAATACTTGGAATTTAAGGAGGAAAGTTTGGTAGCTGTTTTCAATGAAAGCCACTAGTATTTTAATGAAAAATAGTATATTCCTATGCAAGTTGCTGATTAATCAAAAGGGCTTTACTTTAAAACCAAAAAATCTCAATCAGCTAACTAAAAAAACTATATACAGTTAAGTTTATAACTCTTGTATTAGAAATATTTGGTTTTAATCAGCATTCTTGTTGCTGTCACTGAACTCTGTGACCCTTTTCTGTTAGGACAAAGTGGAATAAGACAACATATATCTTCCCCTTCTCCAAAGTCTTTGCTTTACCTTAGATCCTATAATCTGTTTTAAGACAGCCTAGTTTGTGTGGGAGGCAAGAAATTTGATGGCACCCAGAACAGCTTGGCACTCCTATTTTACCTGCTCCCCCAGATCATTCCTGCAAGAACTTTTCATTACATGAAAAATGCACAGTGAACTTAAAAGTTTGTCAGCTTTAAAAAAAAAAAAAAAAGTGAAATCTGTACTTTCATCTTGTTGAAAAAAATAGGTAGATTTATCTTCTAAATGCAAAATTTTCTTTTACATTTCATTTACCTTTTCCTCTGCCTTTCCTAAAATCTATTCTATCCAATGTGTTAGGCCCTATCTCATTCCATCTTTCACTTGTGTCCATTTTTCTTCCACTTTATATTTCTTGTTCTGTGCTTTTTCTCCCTTTTGTTCATCCATTCTTGGTTTAGCCACTCCTCTCCTATGCGTTCTCCTTACTTGCCTTCCTCTTCATATTGGTTTTCTTTCATCCTTCCCTCTATTCTTCCTAGCAGTCCACACCAGTGCCTTTTTTCAGCTTTTCCACTCTGTTCAGCCTGCCTAAAGCTGTTGCCTTCCCACAGCCTGCATTTGGTTCTCATGTACTCACCCTCCTCTCCATGCCCCAGTCAAATTTTGCTCCTCCTAGACCTGATGCCTCTCTTCTGGTCTATCTTACCCATCTCTCCCGCCTTCTCAGACTGCTCTTCAGAGCAGTTTCTCTCCTGCTCTATCGAGTTTATCAGCCTGCCTGACTGGCTCCAATCTATGTTCTATGGTTGCCCAACATATATGCTGAGCAAGCCCTGCTTCTCACCAGAGCCTGCTGAGCCCAGAGAGTTGCTGGGTCCCCAGGGTGCAGGGTCACCTGTCTGTGCAGCAGCATGCAGCAATATGAGGGGTGTAGCAAGTAGGTTGTGGTTTTTTTTCCTTGTTCTTTCATAATAAAAAAAGGGCCACACAATGATTTTACTTTAGTGTGATGTGACTTAGCTGTAAAATGAAAAAAAATAGTAGAGGCAAGTTTAGAAAAAAAATAAAATGTGCAGCTCATCTGAAAAGTGTTTTCAGACATGTACCCTCAGATAATATGAACAGGAAAGGTTGCTGCACAAAAGAAAGCAATGAGCGATTAAAATAAGTCAGACTCAGATTCCATATTGACCAAAAAGACCCAAGCCCAAACCTCAAACTTTATTAATACATCTGTAGTTATTGTGCTTTAGATCTGGCAAAGAAGAGTCTTGTTGGAATATGAAATCCTGAGGAAGCAGAAGGATTCTGCTCCTTCCTTAAAACAAGCTCTTACTTAGTGACTTGAACTGAATTTCATAGAATCATAGAATGGTTTGGACTGGAAGAGACCTTAAAGATTATCTAGTTCCAGACTCCTGCCATGGGCACGAACACCACCTACTAAGCCAGGGTGTTCAAATCCCTGTTCAACCTGGCCTTGAACACTTCCAGGGATGGCACAGCTTCTCTGGGCAGCCTGTTCCAATGCCTCACCACTCTCACAGTAAATAATTTATTCCTAAAATCTGATCTAAATCTTCCTACTTTCCTATTTTCTTAAATTTACACTTTTGTGAGATGGTGAATCTGAGCTGCATACATGTGAAATTAAGCATCCCTACTTGTTTCCAGTGTGGGCCTTGCAAAAGGCACCCTGGAATAGGAGCAGGACCAGGAAGGGAGTGCCCTGCAGAAGCAAAGACGGTGACTGTGGCTCCTGCACCTTGGACTAGTGCTGTGGGAAAAAGAAGATTCAATCTGAACTCCCTGAGCTTGGGGGAAGTAGTTCAAAGGCAGTTATTTTTAAGAGCAAGTAGGCTTTGTTTTCTAGCTTAGTCAGAACGTGCTGTTTGCTAAAATAAATTACTGTCATTACTGGCAGCTTCCCCACAGCAAGACTGAATTTTAGGAATGAGCAAGCCTTTAATTTGTTTATAACTTTGCAATTGCAAATATGCTTTAACAAAATAGCATCTTGGAACAGATCTGAATAAACATTTTTCCCACATTAGAGTGGTTGTTCAAAAAAAGTGTATGTAAGAAAAAGTCAAGCTATGCACCAGTTGTTTTGAGGGAGGAGGTTAGTTCTATTTGTTTTGTTTATTCTTTTAACCTTGCCAACTGTCTAATTGGCAAAAGCTAAAAATAGATGTCTGGTCCAAATGAGCATGAAATGCACCCCACAAAGGTGTTTATTAGGCAAAATGAGAAACTTGGAAAATTCCTGGAAAGCTGGATACTCAAAGCTGTGCCTAGCAAAGTTCCAATTTTGCATGGTTTGGAGAGGGTGGGGAAGTGTGCTCATCAGAACAGTCTTGGAAGTGAGTGCATGTCACAGATGTGATCTTTGTTATGGGTGGTCCATCTCAGAACTTCTGAGTTCTGTGGAAACAGGAGACTTAGCGTCCTGACCATTATAACCTTTGCTGTAAACAGCTTGGTAAAATGCAATACAAGAAAACTAAAACCTTGCCAAGGGTGCCAGGTTTACTGTGTTAAAATATAGGACATAAAAACTCTTAAGAGCTGTTCTATAGCCCCTCTACAACGTCTAGATTGTGAAAAAGTAGCACTGATACTGTTGCTAAAAATGACTTTCTGACCAGTGTCCTTTCAGTTTTGAGTCCAAATTGTATCACCCACGTAATGAAAGTGTTTTGAAGGGCATCTGCAAATTTCCTTCCATCTTTGAGAAGTGTGAGGAAAGCTGGGTTTATGGGCTGTTCTGGGTCCCTCTGATATGTCCTGAGCTAAGTGACAGCATTCTTCATCAGACTTATGCAGGGCAAAACCTTCCGTGTGTTCCATCTGGCACAGCTGGTGTGTAATCTAGGACGGCAATATTATCAGCCAGGGAGCAAAGCCTGCCGTGGGAGTGGTGGGGACTCGTGCAGAAGAAACTAAACCAGGACTGCATGGCCTGAATTTAGATGTTTTGCAGGCTGTTTTTAGAAAAGGTACTCATCATTCTGGGCAGAGCACAAACCGCCATCTCGAGTGAGTTGTTCTGGATCTCAAGCAATTACCCTTCTCCTATAAAAAAGTAAACCATATTCTTGTGGATATTTTTAGACTCCTTTTTTTTTCTTTCCCCCCCTTGCATGTGAGAAAGAGGGATATCTCTTGCCATGTAGTCATGAGGAAGAGGACTCTTGGGTGCTGAGTCACCGATCCAGGTGCCAATCATGGTGGGAGGTGGCAGCAGGGCAGTTTGCTGTCAGGTGGATAGCACCTGTGACAGAGCAGCTGTATGTCATCCCTGACTCTTGTGCTGGACATGGCATTTGATGCCCCTCTTGGGATGTGGATGAAATAGTTTGCAGAACTCAGTTCTCTAAATCTGATACTCCATGTGTAGGGCTTGATGGGTTGAAATGAAGAGGCAACATTATGTTTGACAAGTGTGATGCCTGCAAAGAAACTGTGGGGTTATTTCAGAGGTCTGTATTCTGATGTAATTGGTAGGTATAATGATTAGACTACATATCCTAGCTCTGCTGCTGACATAGGAGAGTGTTTTGAGCAAGTCACTTCCTGTAACAGGTACAATGACTATTGGTAGTTTTTCCTGTTGCTTTGGGATTAATGTGGTAATTAATCCTGATTAACGGATGTGCTTCTTCAGTGCCCATGCTGAACTTCTGCAGCAAGCCTTGGACTGTATTATGTTCCCTGGGCATCCCTGTTATTTGATGTATGACAGCTTTAATGCCATTTTTTTCTTTTAATGTATTTGTGGCATAATAAGTGAATTTGGGTTGAGAATATATAAGATAGATGTTTCTGCTGAAACAGTTGGTAAAGAAGGGATTGGGAATGTTGTTAGGACATTCTCCAGATATAGATGAATGGGGCAGTTCAAAACTTGTAGAATTTTTGTTTCATGCTGGTACTAACAAAAGCATAGAGCAATTTGAAATCAATTATCTCTGTGGCTGAACAGACAAAAATGTATTTTAAAGTGAAACTTGCTGTTTGGGAGCATAATGTTGTGGAGTAAAGTGGATTCTGTAGCAAAGCAATTAATGAACAGAAGAGGGAGAGGCTTAATTAGCTTAATTCTGCTTGACCAGATTTCAAAACAGGTGGCGTCTGAAATGATGACAACAGTGGCATTTTAATCTGCAGGAGTGAGTTGTGGAGATTGGGATAGGGACATGCAAGTAAAAGGTGAGGAAGAAGGTTTGAAAGACTGGTGAGGGACCACAAACTAGTAAAAATGCTTTGGAGAAAAGTTACAGAGCAATAAAATTTAATTCTAATTACCTAGTAATAAGGCAGCTTTAAAGTTGAGATACAGTAATCACAATAATCAACTACCAGTAGATCATGGAATGGTTGGAGTTGAAGGGGACCTTAATAAAAGTCATCTAGTTCCAAACCCCTACCATGGGGCAGGAACATCTTCCCCTAGACTAGATTGAGCAGAGCCCCACCCAGCTGGCCTTGAACACTTCCAGGGATGAGGCATCCGTAACGTCTCTGGGCAACCTGTTCCAGTGCCTCACCACTTTGACAGTAAAGAATAGCCAATCTAAACCTGCCCTTTTTCAGTTTTGAGCCATTCCCCCTTGTTCTACCATTACATATCCTTGTAAAAAGTCCCTCTTCAGATTTCCTGTAGTCCCTCTTCAGGCACTGAAAGGCTGTAATTAAGTCTTCCTGGAGCCTTCTCCAGACTGAAATCTTAGCCAATGCTCTCAGACATCTTTCATCCCGCTGATCATCTCTGCGGCTCTCCTCTGCACTCACTGTATTTACATATGTACAAAGACTGTTCCATTTCAACTGTAAAACTGTTTTGAGCCTCTTCCCAGTGCCAACCAAAGGTTTGTCTATAAAGGTGATTTGGGATCCTTAAAATGTGTGCTATAAATGAAAAAGTTACTTGGCAAAAGAAGTTTTGATAGTGTAACTGCATGTAATTTAGGAACTCCTTTTTCAGCACCGAGATGCTATACTTCTAAGTAATGGTGCTATGCTATTAAAAGTGTTTAGTGCAGACAAAAATATTTACAGGAAGGATCTTATACCCATATGGGACATATAAGAAATGTTCATCTTGATAAATATTTTACCAGGACAACTTAAGGATATGTCTTGTGCTCAACCAAAATACGAAAATGGTGTACAGACTGAAACTTGGCTGTTTATGTAGGACTCTTCTGAATCACCCTGCCCCAAGACTGATTTAGCTATGAGTCCTAATAGTTACACCTTGCATGTCTGAGTCATGTGGCATATAATTTCCAGATAAATTATGCAGTTGTTGCAGAGCCTGGGTCTGAGCTTGGAACTTCTGTGAGGCTAGCTGTATGTACAGTGGAGATACGTGATGTTGTGGTTCAGGGTTAATGGCTCTGACAGGAGACCACAGGGAAGGTGCAGGTACGCTGCCATGTTGTGCTTTTTATTCTCCTCTTGCTCTTGGAAGAGGTTTTTCCTAATAATTGAGCTTTGCCAGCACAATTTCTGTACAAGGAGCGTTTGGTGACATAGAGCCAATTACGTACCCTGGTAGGACACTCCTAGTCTAGACACTTCTATCTCCATTTACATACTAGAGGTGTAAGTCATTTGGAAGAAGATGAGTAATAATCATGAAAACCAGTCACAAACCCATCATGGCCCAGCTTTCCAGAGTTGGAAGTGCTCACCATAGTGTTTTGGCATGTAAAGCCTTAAGGAGCATTATGTTTAGGTTTTTGTTATTGTGGCTTTACCACAGCAGGATAAAGAAGTCTGCAAGGCTTGTGGTTTGGAATGGAAAAGAGAGAAGCATTTACTAAAACCACTAGATAATCAAATTTTAAAAAAATCTTTTCAATTGTTCCAGCCCTAGACCTAGTTTGGGGCAATATAGGACCAATTAGATTATTAAAACTACAGTTTCTGATCTCTATTAATTATTCTTACAGCTTGAACAGCCCAGGCCTCTAGGAAGGTGATTTTGATTAGGTGCCTGTGGTTCCATCACCTCCCACAGCTATAGTTACATCATTAAGGAGATCCTTCAGTAATGGCGCAGTCTGTGCATAAACTGGAGTTTAAATCTTTAATTAGGGAAGGAAAAAAATTGTCTCTTCCCCTAACTGCCCTTTTTTTCCCTATACAGAAGAAAGTAGATCTGGAAGACCTATTGAATTATGCCTCCATGCACAACAGATACAAAATATTTCCCTACATCTAACTTGCAGTCATTCACTGTATTTGTTCCACAGAGTTGGGTTGCTTGTTTTCCATGTGCTACAGAAAGAGAGCAGGAGACGTGGAAGTTTGGTGGTGCTGTAGTGAGATCCTCTATTTCCCACTGCTTGTGGAAGCTGAAGGAATATTACTGTTTCAAGCAAGAATTACATAGTATCTTTATCTCTGCTGCCCTCTTGCTTCTGGCATCTGGGGCCCCCCTGAGGCGCTTTAGGCTGGATCCTTCTTGTGCTGCACAGGAAGGTCTGAGACCTGGTGGGACAAGATGTAGTGGTACAATTAAAGTTGTTTTTATGGTTCTGAATGCTGCCCTTTTCTCCCCTCCCCCCTAAAACAAAAACAAAAACACCCCCCCAAAAAAAAAACAAAAAACCCACACAACAAACAAACAAAAAAACCCCAAAAAACCCAAACGAACAAAAACTCCAAACAAAACAAAAAAAACCCAAACAAAAAACCTCCAGACAAACCTGAGTGAAGTGTTTGCAGTAAAAAGTGGTTATGTGCAAGTGTCTGAGGCTTTAGGGTATTAGGAGAACAGCAAATTGAAACTACTGTAGAAATGTCTTAGCTCCTCAAGGTAGGTTTGTTTGTAGAAGCACTGTGTTAGTAGATCAGTTGATACAGTTGGAAGAAAACAAGTCGAATGATCTGGAAGGTCTGCATATCCAAAGGATTATTTACTTTTTCACTTCTATCAGTTGAATTAGTATAACGTATAACATCACTGTACAAGCCTTGAATCTGTTTTATTCTTAAACCTATGACACCATTATTTCTTGACTGATGACTCTTGCAGGTTAGACTTAGTCAGTCAGTAGTGGCGTCCTGCGGGGATCAGTGTTGGGCCCAGTTCTGTTTAATACCTTTATTGATGATCTGGATGAGAGGATTGAGTCTACCTTTAGCGGATTTGCAGATGATACTGAGTTGGGCAGTAATGTTCATCTGCTGGAGGATAGGAGGGCTCACCAGAGGGGTCTGGACAGGCTGGAGAGATGAGCTGAATCCAAGGGTATGAGATTCAACAGAACCAAGTGCTGGGTCCTGCACTTTGGTTCCAACAACCCCCTGTAGCACTACAGGCTGGGACAGAGTGGCTAGATGGTGGCCAGGCAGAAAAGGACCTGGGGGATTCTGATTGACGGAAAGCTGATGATGAGCCAGCAGTGTGCCCAGGTGGCCAAGAAGGCCACTGGCATCCTGGCCTGGATCAGGAATAGTGTGACCAACAGGACAAGTGCAGTGATTCCTCCCCTGTACTTGTCACTGGTGAGGCCACACCTCAAGTGCTGTGTCCAGTTCTGGGCTCCTCAGTTTATGAAGGATATTGAGGTGTGGGAGTGTTCCCGAAGAAGGGCAGTGAGGCTGGTGAAGGGACTAGAGAACAAGTGCTGTGGGGAATGACTAAGCCTGGGGAAGAGGAGGCTTGGGGGTGAACTGATCACTCGCTACAGCTACCTGACAGGAGATCGTAGCCAGGTGGGGGTTGGTCTCTTCTCTCAGGGAACCAGCAGTAGGACAAGAGGGCATGGGCTTAAGCTACACTAGGGGAGGATTAGGTTAGGAGTTAGGAAGATATTCTTCAGAGAAAGAATAGGCATTGGAATGGGCTGCACAGGTAAGTGGTGAATTCACTGCCTCCAGATGTGTTTAAGGAAAGACTGGATGTGGCACTGAATGACCTGGTGCAGTAGACAAGGTGGTGTTAGGTCAAAGGCTGGACTCGAGGGTCTCAGAGGTATTTTTCAACCTAGCTGATTCTGTGAATGGTAATTGTAAGAAATAGGATTTAGAAAGTGGTGTGAAATGTGGCTTAATAACTGGAATTTTGTGGGGGGGAATTTCTGTGGTTTTTTCTTTCATTAAATTTCTAAGATGTTTAAACAGCAGGTATTGCAAGAAGTCTGGATAAGTATGTTTCAATACACCTTTCTTAATGCAAAAGGCTACTGAACTTAATGAGGCATCTCCAACAAGCGCCACAAAAATACTTTTTTCCATTTAAAGCTAAAGCATTTAATTGCACAACTGCACATGGTGCTGATGAAATCACTGTCTTAGTTGCCCTTTAAAATTCTAGCAAATAATCTTTTAGTTTATGGACAAAACACAGTTACAAAATGTTTCACTGTTTGCCATAAACATTAGTAACTAAAGGAGACTTCTGCTTGTAAGTTGTACATGTGTATATGTAAATGACATATGTGTGGAGAGGTAGCATAAATATAATTGGTATTCAAAGTAGTAGAAATCAGACAGATACTTCATGTCTATTTCAAAATCTATAGTTCTGTATTTTCCAAGCATAAGAAAATCTTGGTTTGACAATTTGTCCTGCTCCAAGTGTGTGGCCAGTGGGGAAGAGGGATTAGGCAGCTACCTTCTTTCTTGTCCTATTTCCTTTGAAGGTGCTGCTTTCCCTTTTGTAAAAGGGGAATGGGCCAGTGCTTCTGCTTTTCCACTGCCAGTATACACAGCTTGGGAACAAATTACTGCCTGCAGGGAAGCAGCCTCTTACCATTCTAGGTAAGGAACAGATTGCTTCCCTCTGAAACAATTTGAGAAGCAAAGCAGAAATTATCTCTCATTTGTTCTCTGCTTTACATAGTGTGTTCTTGAAAGAACTCAATTCACACAGCCTCCTTGAATCAGAGTGCCTCCTCATTCAGATTTCTGTGGTTGTGTTTTTTTAAGCAACTGTAGTGTTTTCCATAAAACTAAGAAGTACAGCAGTGTTTTAGATTTTCTTTTTTAGATGCTTTTGCTTGGTAATTAATGAATGAAAGTCTTGGAAGTCATCTGCAGAGAGTGGCTCCACTTCATTGCCCTGTTTTCCAGATAGCCAGATGATGGAGAGAAAAGAAGAAATGGTGGGAACAGAAAAGCACTGTGAGCAACTTCCTAAACAGGAAAGATCAGATGTACAAAGCCAAGATCATGCTAGTACTAGTCCGGTGCTACCAGAGTCTGCCAAATTTGCAGCACTGTAAGGCCAGTTTACTTTACAATTTTGTACTTCAAAGATATGATGTAAGCTGTTTTGTTTCACTGAATAGAAATGACATAAACTTTTAATTAACCTCTCTTTCTTTCTGTTTTGTTGAGAACAAGAAAAAAGTTCCTCATAGTAGTTTTGAAACATTTTTGTGTCAAGTTACCAGGGCAGCAGGCAAAGGCAGATAATCTACCGGGTAACTTCTCAGCAAGACAGTTCTGTCTTGCAAGTAATAAGTGGACCTGAGGCATCTGTGCAAGATGAGCTCTCCGTGGATGCAATGCATGTGTTCATAGATGAAAATGGTAAGTTTATGTAGTTAGGATAATTACAATGCATGAGAAAATTACTAAAGAAAATTTAGATGCCCTGGAAGGATATTTCTTGTGTCTGTTATCAATTACTTGTTTCTCAGTGTGTATGAAAGAAAAGCAATAAAAATAGAGTTTTCAAAATCTGCCAATGACTACCACAAACCTGAGCCTTAGACAGTGCCTGGAGTTTGTCTTCCAAGCATCATCCTCAAATGATGCTGGCAAGGCCAGAAGACTGCTTCTGTCTGTTCAGAACTCCTGGTGTTTTCTACCTGATTATAAATTTTGCACTGGCTTGGTAGAGCAAAACATTCCTCCTTTTTCTTTTTTTTTTTTTTTTTCCTTCAGCTGGCTCAGACTAATTGCTGGTAATCATGGTGGTTGCTTTCATTTGGAGTTGTGATCTGCTGGCCCTTTGCAAGATAATTAGAGTGACCTAGTCTTGCCACATACCTGTGCTGGTGATGCCACTGGTGGTGGTTTGTCTGAGCCTCATGCAGTGCATTGCAAGGTATTGGCTCATACCTCTGAAAGGCAACTGTCCCAGAAGCCCTATTTCCTTTGAAACTACCTTCAAAACCAGCACGGAGTGAGTGCTCATGGTAGCTGGGTTCATGACCCTGGAGAGACTTTGGTTTTCTGCCAGTTCCTCCTGGCCCTAGTTTCAGCCTGCAGCCACTGGCATGCTGTGGAGCAAAGGGCAGCAGCTGCCAGTGGGGCAGATGGCACGGCCTCCAGGTCAGTGAGCAGTGACCTTTTGCTTTGTGCTGTGTGTATGAGCAGGGAGTAGCAGCAGCTACACTTTGAGCAGAATGTTTTGCTGCTTCGTACCTTCTGATCTCACCTTCGTGAATGGAAAGAGGAAGATCTGATGATTTTGCATTTTACAATGAACTTACATTGATCTTTGTGTTTAATTTACGTACCTTTGTGGTAGTTTATCCTTGACAGAAGGCAAATATCCAAAGGCCCCAAAACAGCAGCTCCCCCCTACCAACAGCAGGGGGAAAAGGGGAGAGAAAAAAAAAACCACACTAGGTGAAAATGGATTCTAATACTACTAAAACAGTATGGATTTATATAAATATATATATATAGACAGAGAAATTACTATATGCACATACACACAAACAATAAAGAACAAGTAAACAAGGTCTACCTCCCAGAGAGAGATATGCAGCTCTCCCCGAAGAGACAGCAGGTCCCTGACCGATGCCCTTCACCACTGGAAAAGAACTGAATCAAAACTTCTGTCTATCCCCTCCTACATCCAGGCTGATGTAAAATGGGATGGAATACTTCACCTGGACACAGCAACCCATGTGATCCACCTCCCAGGAAAGCCCAAAATCAAACCACCACAACCTTTTAAATTTTCACTGTAACTTCTGTTTGGATTTGTCTCAAGTTTTCTGTTGTTCAAATGTTAATTTGCTTTCTGAAGTCTAAAATAAGACTCGTGCACAGACTGAGAACTGTATGCTTATAAATATGCCTGACCTAAAATGTATTTTTAGTAATTTTTCTGTGTAAAGCAAATGATCATATCATTGAACTGATTTTTTTTTTCCCTCTGTATTTTCTAAAGGGGAAATTAGATCCTGCTATTTAAAAGCTGGCTGTCCGAAGGAAGGAAATTTTAGACATCAGCTATCAAATTGTGATTGTATGTCAAATGCTCAGTAAGTAAGACCTTATGTTTAGAAATATTAAGAGTTTTCATTGCTAGAAATTATGAAACTGTGAATGTGAAAGATGCACACAAAGGAGAGTATTGGAGAATATGTGTTAACCCCTTCTAAAGAAGTCAAAGCATGAATTTTTGGGTTTTGTTTTCTGCTAAGACAGTGATAGGTTTATAAGAATACTAAAATAAAAAAGTGAAAGTGAAAACCAGAACTATGCACTGTGCATTCATTACTTTTCAGGGAACTGCAAAAGTCTAATGTAGGGATTATAAATAGGATTGTAAATTAAACAAACTAAGCGAGACTGTTACCAGCTGTTCTCTGAACCTTGTCTTGTTTGCTTTCCATACCTATTGAGTGATTTGAAGATTTTTAGTGCCGTGTCAGTATCAGTCACTGCCACTGCTTCATGCAGGTTCTAGCAGCAGAGCCTTTTGCCTTGCATTGAATCCCTTATGATAGTTTGGCACTCTGATAAGGTATCCATTTTGCAAAGATCTTTTTGTCCACACAAATCCCATATTCATTACTGTGGTCTTCACACTATTCTATGTGATCTATTGTTTGCATATCTGTAAAAAGAATTCTAAATATTTTTATTAAATAGTTTTGCTTTTCATTTTGTTTCACAGCATTTGGGGAAGCTGAGTGAGGAAGTGAAAATGGTCTTCATTAGTAGCAAATATTGTTCTTCAAGTGTTTGGCTTTCAGTGGAGACTTGAAAAACTTGGGACCATGTTAAAAACAGTGTTAGCATTTCAGATAGAATGTTATTAGGAGACATGAGAATAATGCTTTTATTTGTCAGTTAGCAAAGGCAAAAGAAATTAAATTGAGTTCATCTACAGTAGAAATGTTTTGTCTGTCTTTAGCAAAATTAAAAAAACCCAACTTGGTGGAGTTTAGTTTTGATCTAAAAAATCAAACATTTTACTTTGGTGCTATGTAACTCTTGCAATTCTTTTTTTCACCTTGCGCAGAGTACTCTTCTCCTGCCCTTTCTTATAACTATTAACTTGAATCTGTCCTAAATTCAGAAATAGTTTTCTGTCCCTTGACTTTTATCAGTTAATTTGTTTTTAATCAAAGGAAGGACAATCTTCCTTCTTAAATAAGAAGTCATGCTGAATCTGCCCTTTCTAGATGCTTATTGACATCTCTGTCTTCCTATGCTAAGTGTTGTTTTTTAGTTTGTGGTTTCCGGAACTCGAGGGATGTAATTTATTTTTAAGGGGTCTGCTAAGCCTTGCTAGCAAAAGCAGGTTCATATGTACTTTGCAGGCATTTATGTGCATGTAATTTCTAAAGATCAGCACCTTTGCCGGAAATCTCACGGTACAGTGACGGCTCAGGCCAGGGAGTAGAACAGATCAGCAAAGACGAGTGAGTTCCCAGGACTGTTTCTTTATGGCAGTGAATGAGAAGACAAAACACCAAGAGTTTTTGCAAGAGCAGAGCAGTATGAAGGAAAGTGCAAAACAGAAGTTAATATGAAAGATAAGGAAAGGGAGCATACTTATATGCTTAAGTTGGTTTTTGCAAGAGCAGTTTATTATATGTTTAGGCCAGAGAGATTGGTGAGAGCTGTTTGTTCAATGGACAGTTTCTGCCATCTGCACATAGATTGGAAGGTGGGATGGGAAGGAAGTGGGTTTTGTTTTTTCTTCAGGTGTTCACGATCAAGTAATTTTGTATTTAGACAATACAGAACACTTAAAGCATATAGAGAACAGAGGGGCAAATGTGCTTTAAGAACAGTTCAGGAACGATGTATCTTTCCTTCTCCTTTTCCCCTGTTCCAGCCTGCAGGCTTGCTCATCACTTATGTCAGGTTACTTTCTTATCCATGGTTAAAAGTAAACCAAACGTTCACAATTATTACCTGATGATATTTTATTACTGACAAAAAGGCAAATAGATTAAAACAAAGCACAAGGCGTAGTCAATAACTGTTTCTTTCATTTAGTCTCTTCGGAGTGTCTGTCTGTGGAGGGTCCTTGACAGGAATCATTCCCTTGAGGGCAGGCCCACCTCTAATAGAGATGCTAATTATGAGAGTAATCCATGCCAACAGGAGATGCTGCTATTATGAAAGGATATTAGAAAAGAGACAGGGAAAGCTCCTCAGAGATGATCTTGGCTTATCTTGCAGTCTATCTGAAAGTTAACTAAAGAGAAGACAATGATTTTGACAGTACTTCTTCATGAGCAATTGAGACAGTGCAGAATCAACCAACAGCTTTAGGCCTGGTGTCTGAATTCATCAATGAGCCCCCCAGATAAGATTTTATGATGTTAAAGGATGCAGGAGAAAATTAATGCCTGGACATAAGGGATGGCATTCTCCTTGAATAGTAGGGATAGGGTTTTGATCTCAGGGACTCCAGATTTCAGAATAAACGTAGAGATTGCAGTAGATGTATGCTCTTAAAACACTTTTCACCAATCATGCTTGCTTATAAAGCAAAATTAAATTGTTAAATTAACTGTTAAATTGTTCCTAAAGGGAAAATGTCAAACTGAGTTGAGCCAGTGGAGTAACTATGTGGATTCGAATGGACTGTGCCCTGATGTGCTTCTTTATGAGGAGAATTGGCCCAGACAGAGAATGGCAAGAGGCCTGTTGCTTTGGGAGAGGCAGCAAAGCAGTTGCTGGTGTGCTGGGAGCTGTGACCCTTCTGGGTAACACTGAAGTTGTGAAAGGGGAAGGAATTTTGACTGGAGAGGGTATGAACTCTGGCTGGTTTGTCAAGAATAAGGTAATTGCCTTATGAAATGGTCATAAGTAACTGACTTTTAAGTAAGTTATGTAAAACTGAAGAAGATATTTAAATATTACTCAAAAGAAACCATTAAAGGAAGCCTTGAGGCAGACAAACTCATATTTAATGATCTTAAATTCAAATTTTAACTTGCTGTTTCTGTCTATTGAGTCCTACTATTGTCTGCTTCGTTAATAAAGTCTTAGTCTGTATGGCATTTTGGATCAGATTGGATCTGAAATTAAAGTAGTATTTCTGTGGCCTGTAAACATTTTATCTTCTTGGCATGGCTTCTGGTAATTTCTCGCAAATATGCAAAATCTTAACAATGCCAATCTGTCACAGAAGTGAGGACATGTTATGGTTTTATTTTTTTCTTTGCTTTTGCATGCTTCCTGCCTTTCCTTTGCTTGTGAAGGAGTGAGTGAACAACAATAGATTACAATGTGCCAGAGAAAACAGATGTCCAAGTTTAAAGGAGTCTGTGATTTCTTCCTTCAGAGGTTCCTTGACAATGTAAGCAATACTGTTAAAGGAAATTGCACTTTGTCTTGTCAAATATCTGTGGTCCATCACCTCTTTTTGACTCTGCAGTGTTGCAAGATTATCTTTGGAGTATCCACCGGTTTCTGGTTTGTTGTTGTTCTGTTTTGTTTTTGTTTTTTGACTTTTAGTTTTATTGTTAACTTTTTCAACTAGAGTACTTACTTAATGAAATATATTACCTGTACCTGCAGTCCTGGGAAATTTTCAGAGCTTCTGAAATGTAATATAAATACTTTTTTATTAATAATTTCCAAAATTATCCCTTAATTCTGCCAAAGGTTACTGAGAATTAGAATTTTTTTGGATTGTCTCTGTATTTGTCTCTTGCCAATTTGTCTCTCACTGGTCTAGCACTGCAGCTCTTAAAACATTTAAAGACTTAGTCAAGTTAAATTTCAAGGAGGTTTTTATGTTGTAATGATCATCATAAATAGATAATTCAATCTTAACTCCCCACTTTGGTGGGAGATTCTTGTCACTGAGTTTAAGTTATTTAAACATTGGCAGGAAGCTAATCAATTGCCCAGTTATTGTCCATGTAATTAGGCTGACCCCGCTTCTGGCTGTTGTCTTGCCAGCAACTTCTCTTGCCGGCTGTCCCTGTGGAATGGGTTCCCTACTGAGCTAATTGACTCTAAATTTGATGCTCCCATTACCCTGCCAAGTTCACCTCTAGCCATAAGTTGCTTTATGACAGGCTTTGACAAGACAAAGTGTAAACTGTAATCTCAGCTCCTGTATTATGCTAGAAATTAGTATAGAAAGACCATTTGAATCTGTTTTGGAGTGAGAAATTGGAAATGGCTTTCTCATCCTGAAAGCCATTCTTCTGCCCCCTTGCATGAAGTTCTTTACCAGCCTTTGTCTCTCTTAGACTGCATCCTTATGTGTTTGGCTTGTGGGAAGAGAGGTAAGAGTTCCCACTGTGTTCCCCTTTGTGCTGGGTGTAAGCCTGAACTGCCTTTTGGCATGGTTAGTTTGACTTCTCACAAAATGGCCACCAAGTTTTCGTCTTACCTGTGTAGTACAGTTCCAATTCCAAGTTAAAGTTCTTATAAGACTGGTGCTACAGAGTAAAACCCATGAGCATTGATAAGAACACATCCTTAAAAAAATGACCTGAAAGGATGTGTAATTTAAAGCATTATTAGAAGTATGTAGTTGTCTTCTGGGTTCCGGTGGTGTTAGTGTCTTACAAATAAGGAGGTGTCACTCTGACATACCTTTCTTTCACTCTGTGACCAATAGCAGATCTTTAATATCTTTACCTTGACTGTCTCTTGTAATTAAAGAACTCAGATAATTTTGATAAACACTAAAAAAGACACATGTGAGCTATGGTGTTATCTTGGTTCATAAATATCTGTGAAAGCATAAACCCCTATAATTATATTATATAATGTATATTTAGTGATTCTTGTATGAGTTGCATGATCTCTCTGTAGTACAAAGGCTAAAGGAGCCATAAAGTATATATCTATGCCAGTATTTAAATTTAACAGCAATCTTATTTTATGCATACTTGCTGTACAAAGGTAATATGTTTTTAATTTTTAACTACTTTTCTAAATGTGCTTTCTTTGCATATTTGGGCTCTTGTTTAGAAGCTTGAGCAACTTCAGCATGTGTGTACATAAATATCGAAGAAAAGCATGTCGATATTTCATGCCTCTCAGTAGTGTAGCTGTGTTCAACATATGTATAACAACTGCTGTTTTTCCAAATTTTTTGAATATAAGAGGAAGGTTGTCCTTCCTGGTTTCACATCTATGAAAAACTCTGTTCAACTGAAGTAAACTGTTGCAGTTTCTTTTCTCAGGTATCAAATCTAATCATTTTGCATTCAAATTATTTATACTTTTCTGCTTTAAATAGTTTTGCAGATATTCCCAGTCAGGAATAAACTGTCCGAAACTTCCATGGTATTGCCTGAAGCAGTTCACAGGCATGACAGTCTGTGCTTTGTTCACTGAGTTTTATTGAAGATGTATCACTATGATGTCTGTTTCAGCCTAGCATTTTGCTGCTAATGTGAACAGCCCTTTATTTCAAGGAGGGATGGATTTATTTCCAAAAAGCATTTTTCCGATGGTGTTTTGCTCAGATATATTACAGTCGAGCTCTGACATGTTCATGGGTATTCAGATCTTAGTTGAGAGCAGATCATTAAACATCCCTGAAGAGCATGCCACTGTAGGGTCATGCAACTTACCTGGCAGTATGTATGGGTGTTTGAACACACTTCTCTGCATCCTTTCAATTTTTTTTTCTCTTGAAAGCATCGGCTCTCCTTGCGTCTCTGTGTGCAAAAATATAATATAGGTAACTGCATTTCACAAAACCCAGAAGATGGTCCACACATACAATCCTGAAGTGGATGTGTCTTTTCCAACCTGGGAATGTTTTCTTTGTTATCTGAAAAACTGAGATACATGTATCTCAGATACCAAGAAAGAATGCCTTTTTTTGGTTTGGTTGGGGGTTTTTTTGGTGTTTTCTTTTTTTTTTTTTTTTTAAGAGGATTTTATTCTTACATAGAAAAAATTGTTTATGGATACTTTTTGAGAGTAGGCCAGTTCTGTCTCTCAAATCAAGTATTAGATCTTCTAAAACCAACTGGAATTATGCCCATCCAAGTCATGGAAGCATTTGGCTATTTATATTTCTTTCAAGAAATACTCTAGGTTTAGTGAATGCAGTTTATAAGAGTACTGCTTGTATTCTGTAGCTCATTTTCCTTCTCTCCTGTGCTAAATTCCTGAGAAGAAAACCATATTGAAACTCCCAATTCTGTACAGGATACACATCTATTGATTTTAAAGAGGGAGAGTTGGGATCTCTTCAGAACCAAAAGTGATTCAATTTCATGATGCAAAAACATTTGATTCACTCAAATGCATATATAGGTGTAAGTGCTGAACTTCTTGCTGCAGTCTAGCTTATCACTTCATGTGTCTGACAACAGCCAACAATAACCATAAATTGTATCTGGAGGCTACTGTGCTGCACATATGTAGTAAAAACTGGAGCTGAAAAGAAATGTGCAAGATAGGCCACAAAAATGGATGTGTGATATGCAGCTGAAGTATTTGAGAACTGGAGCAGTGTCATGGTTTAACTCCAGTTGGCAACTGTGCACCATTCAGCCATTGCTCACTTTTCTTAATGGGATGGGGGATTAGAATCAGAAGGGTAAAAGTGAGAAAAACTCTTTAGCTCAGCCCACAAGTTAAGAGGTAAAGGTACATAGTAAAGAAAATCAAGGAATGCACTGACCACTTTCTCTGGGCAGGCAGGTATTTAGCCACCTCCAGGAAAACCAGGATCCATCATGTGTTGTGATGTCTTGGGGAGACAAACACCATCACACCAAACTTCTCTACTCTTCTTCACTGTTTGATGCTGAGAACCATATGGTATAGACTGTCCCTGTGGTCAGCTGGGGTCAGCTGTCCCAGCTGTGTCCCCTCCCAACTCCTTGTGCACCCCAGCCTCTTTGCTGATGGATTCTGTGGGAATCAGAAAAGACCTTGACTCTGTGTAAGCCCTGCTCAGCAATAGCTAAAACATCCCAGTATTATCAACACAGTTTCCAGCACAAATCCAAACCACAGTCCCATACTGGCTACTATGAAGAAAATTAACTCTACCCCAACCAAAACCAGCACAAACAGAAAGAATGATTGCCCAGCTCTTGGCAAAATGCACCTTTGTCTTAGGTGCAGATTCTCCTTGCTGTGTATGTGACAGCTGGGCTTTCACTTGGAATCAATTATATATGTATAATCCATACACCTTGAAAAAAGTAACGTTAGAGTTTGAGTCTTATTTGCTTTCTTGGTCGTGTGTCTTTGAATTTAAGTGTAAAGTTATTAAAATAATATAATTTTATGTAGGATAAAATTATAAATGTTAATACACAGGGTTCAACCATGCCAGTACAATCATGCATTCATATTGCACTTTGCTTGTTCTGCCTGAGTAATGGATCTGCTAAACTAGTCACTATTTTTTTTTTTGAAAGTGAGGTTCTGACACTAAAAACAGGCTTCTAAAAGGCTGTATTATATTTAGAGCCTAAAAAATGTTTTGCAGTACAGATAAAGACCTCCATTAAAAAAGGTGCCTTTTTTTTTTTAGTTGAGAATATTTTTATTTTTTACATCAGCAGGACCAATAGTTATAAAAAGTAGTTGCAGCAAAATAGTGATTAACAAGGACTGAAAAAATAATTTAAGTTACCGGTCAGTACCTCTGTGGAGTGCTGGTGTTCGTGGGCAAAAGAGAGAACATCATATCGATGAGTTAACTTATTTGATTTACATTCACATCCCTGAATAAACTGCTTGAGTGCATTATACTATATGAAAGTCTACCTGAATGCCTTAGTTGTACTGTATGTCTTCTTTATAAATGCATTAATACTCTAGTATGTTTGCTGCTGGAAAATTCCCTGAACCTTTGAGGTTTATTCCTTGTAGGAGAGAATAAACTTGAACAGACTTTTTTTTCCTTTGAGTGTTTTGAAATGTTGTTTTAGAATGACAAAATAGTGTATCACTGAAGCGTCTTTGTATTTTTCAGCAAGGTGACCCGGATAACAAAATCCCCCACTGCTCTCGTAATAGACAACTGAATCTTAAAGATTTCTTAGTGCTGCATGTCAGGTTTTGCAGTTCTGCAGCCAAGCAAATTTTGAAATGGATACGAAAAAT
The DNA here is from genome assembly GCA_013399695.1 of Formicarius rufipectus. Classification (NCBI taxonomy): domain Eukaryota; kingdom Metazoa; phylum Chordata; class Aves; order Passeriformes; family Formicariidae; genus Formicarius; species Formicarius rufipectus. The sequence goes on from VXAU01006141.1 coordinate 1,540,183, forward strand.
ATTATATAGTCCCTTTGGGGAATCAGTGATTTCAGATAAGCCACTCCCCTGAGTGTTGTGCTATGTGAACACATAAATTATCATGGTGTGTGCATGTGTGCACTGCAAATGGTAATGTTTGAATCGTAATGAAGCCATGGATTTTTCTGAAAAGAACTCTTACAAACAGTAGCATTTTTCTGCTGCTTTCAAGGAACAGAAGGAAACCCTTGTGTTTAAGCTTGGACTATTAAAATCCTTTTCTGTATTTCCGTAGGGGTTTTTAGCCCCTCCTTCACCGAACACAGGGCAGGGAAGTGAGTGTTTTTAACAGAATTCGAGTTGGAGATGAGAGGGGGCTAAGCTGCCACACGATGGCAGCAAAATCCTGCTCAAGAGCTTATGTAGTCCTTCCGCTTTTGGGACGGGCTTCTTATCCTTCTCTGTCCTTTCATAACGAGAGCTAAAAGGAATGTTAAGTACTTCAGAGATAATGGAACCGTGGGTGCAGCTAATGCATTTATTTTAGTGAAACTGCATCTTCTCAAAATGCATACTGGAGTTTATTATATAACACATGCTGTTTGTTTTAGAAGTTTTTAGTACATTTATCTTTTCTTTGAAACATAATAGGCTTGCAAATTATTAGTTTGTATCATTATTAGCAAAATAGAAATACCTGGATATTGGGACGTAAGAATGTACTGAGAGGACCCCATTCTTAACACCTGAGTAGGAAGGCATTCATCACTTTCTGCCTTCATGTTGGCCACACTGCCACATGCTTTGTAGGTCCTTTCTGTCCATCTGCAGTAGCTGACTTAACATGTTGCACTGATCATTTTTTAGTTAATTGCAACACTTCAATAGTTATCTTCATATCCTTTCTTTTTATTATGTCAGGGCATCACTACGTCCAGCTTTCCCATTCTGTAAACTTGGATAGTCTGTCTTATTATCGTTAGGGGTACACATTTGTACAAGTAGCAAAATATGAGCAAGATTTTAGGGAGATTTCACCCTTGGCTTGAGCTCTCCTCAGGTGTAACCGCTGAGGATAGTTAATTCATTAACTACTGAAGAATTAATTGTGTTCTTTATGAAACAGTATCTTACAAAAAAAATGAAGAATACCTCCTCTTCATATTTTTTCTATGCTTGCTATGATTGGATTTGTCATATAATTATCCAGTCAATGCAGCTATCACTGGCATATTTCAATCCTCTTATATGCTTTAAATTGGTTTTCAGTTTTAAGTTTTCTTATTCAGTAGTACAGTTGGGAACTGTAAGTCATGTGCTGCTTAACAGAGGCAACATCCACAGCTAGTGGCTTTAGTCTCAGTCCTGAACTGTGCAATACTCTGGTCAGATTAGTGCTGGCAGCTTTCCAGTAGAGCCCTAATGAGCAATAAGTAGAAATGTAGTGAGAAATTTGTGTGATGTCAAAGAGATTGGGATGTGAGATGGCAGGGAGGCTGTTTTAGTTCAGAAGAAGCAAAGCTGCTGAGGAAGACATCACCAATGACACTCAGTAACGGAGGTGCCACTGGTGAGTTGAGAGCTGCTGTTGATCCAACACTCTTGATGTCAGTCCACACAGCTACACCTGAGCCACAAGATAAGTGTCTGACTCCGGCACAGAAGGATGGGTGTTTGGAGTCCACAAGCTGCTTCTTATACAGCTGGACCACTTAGGTCTCCATTCTGCAATAAGCACCTCAGACCAATGCCACAGAAGTGATTGCTTTTTGGATGTGCAGGAGCAGAGATTCCTGACTCTACTTCTTCTTTGGACATCACAGCCACTTTAAGGGTAGTGTTTTAAGGAGTATCACAAATAGTTTTCAGCTACTTTATTAATTATTGTTGTGGATATTTATTACACACTGTTAAACTTCGTAGTGAACCAGACAGTGTCTTAAGCAGTCTAGTGGGATCTTTCTGGTTTTAAGTACATGAGGAGCAAGAGTAAGATGCTTACTTACTGTGACTTGTGGCATTAGTGGCAAGGTTTCCTGTCCTTTCTGCTATATACAAGTTAAAATGAAATTTAGCCAAGACCCGCAACACAGCTTTATTAATAGGGAATTCTTTAAGGTGTGCTTGTATAATGAGCTTACCTTGGGAGGTGTTCAGACTCAAGGCTAGCTAATCCTAATGAAGGGCATGACTTAGGCTGGATTTTGAGTGGCTTAGGCCAAGTTATCAGTGTTATAAGGCAGCTATCACAGACTAATTCTTAGGGTGTCCTGCACAGGGCAAGGAGTTGGACTTAATGATCCTGATGGGTCCCTTCCAACTTGGCATATTCTATGATTCTAATCAGAGAGAAGTAAGATTTTTTTAATTTTTTTTTTTCCCAGTGTTAGGTGGTTGTACTAAAACATTCACTATGTTACATGATTGCTCCAGTAGCTTGTGTTTACACAGTGTTCTTACAAAATGGAATTGTAAGCCAGAAAAAAATTCCTGATTTTATGTCTAGTTATCGGTAGAGGGTGCTATGTAGCTTTTGAATGTGATCTGCATAGGTTGTATCTTGATAAAGATATTTTTAGCTAATAATTTATTATTCAAAATTTAGTTCAATTATACCTTTGCTTACATTAACAGTGCAGTTTACTGTCATAGATCTTGATAACATTAATTTGATTCTGCAATTGAACAGATTTTCTATTTAGCAAGATTCTATGTTATACCGTGATCAGCTCTGTTATAATGATTTTATGATTAGAGAGTGTTTGCTCCTATTTATATATGATAATAAATTTATAGAATCTAGTTTATAGGCTTACAGAAACACAAACACCACCTTGCATTTCTTACTACTATTTGCTGTCACTGTGAAAGCAATGCCATCAAATGAAATGTGCAGCTTCTAAGTAGCTGTGCAAGGGATTTGGCATCCAGAGATACCAAGTGAATGTCAGAAGAAGGTTTTATGGAAAATAGGGATAAGGAGGAAAGTAACAGCAAACAGGAGCTGAAGGAAATGGAAGATGAGGAGAGAAAAAGAAGATACAGAGAAATTATTCTGATGAAGGCCAGATGGCAGATTCTGATTTTGGAATTGCTGCTTTGCTAGCTCTGCCTTCCCTGCTCTGCCCTAATTGTCTTTTGAGGCTTATGAATTTTCCAATTCTTTCCCACAGTCAGTGTCCTAACTGCTTGTGGATTCTTCTGCCAGTTGTTGATAGGTGGAGTTGTGAATTTTTTCTGTAAACAGAAAACAGACTGTGTTCACTCTTGGCTTTTTGGTTATATTCAAGTCTGGTGGGAGATGATTTGATCTCATAAGTTTATTCTGAGAAGAATTCTTGTGAGTAAAGGACTTTCAATTTCTGCGAACTGGTAGACTCTCCTGGTACTCTGCTCTGTCTTTTTTTCTATTTCTGTTTTTTATCGGTGTGGGGTAAAAGATGTGGTCCAATCTAGAAATAGTTTTGGCTTTTGTGGAAATACAGATAAAGATGCAGAAATTTAAAGAAGATTAACTCTTAATTTAGGAAGGCATGAGCAACCACTGTTCTACTCCCATGCTGTTTTCTTGGGTTGCCTTTTGAGGAGGAATTCCCAGGTTAACATTCCTACATAACCTTGGCTACACTTGCCTTTTTCCTGCTGTGACCAACAAGCCCCAAGGTTGCATCCACAATGACAAGGAACAGGGCAGCTCATCCTAGGGAAACAAACAAATCCATCATCTTCCTTCAAACTGGATAGAGTTGGCCTTGAGCAGGACATTTCAAAATATGCTAAACACATGGCTGTTCTCTGTAGTACATATCTGTGGGACTCTTACTCCTGGGAGGCATGCCTCTAGGCTTCCTCCACTTTCTTCCTGCCTAAATCTTCTGGTTGTCATCTTGGATTAGTGCCCAGCCCTTGTGTACTCTTTTGTTAATGACTGCTGACAAAAGAGATGGTTCTTAGAGGGTTTCCCGGTGGCTGGGACATCAAATAGGTTGTGTTGGGTCATGTCCTCATTTCCTAGTGCTGTCCAAAGAGAATATGAAAGCTGTCCTGACTCTGTGGAGCAGATCATGCTGCTGTTTGTAGCAGGAGGAGTGAGGAGGACAGAGGAAGCCTTTAGGGTCAAGTGCTCTCATTTCTACTCAGCTGACAGCCCTGCTGGAGTGGAAGATGGTGAATATCAGGTCTGGAATCCAAACCTAATAGCAATCAAGGCTTTGAAAACATAAACTACATGGCTCAGAAACCAGAGGCACCTCTAGGGGCATCCTGAGACTGATGGTGTTCCTGCTGGTCCAGGCAAACCTGACAAATCCTGGAGGGGAGGAGAGTACGTGCATTTCAAGCTGTTGGTGTGACGCTTCAGCCGTGCTTCTGGGTACTCCAGGCATTGAACCTTATCCCAGAACAGCACCAACCACTGCAGCTTAAATTAACAGCTAGCTATGTGCAGGATAGATACAATTTTAAAGCCTCAACATGGGTTATGTGACAAGCTTCAGGAACTAGTGACTAAAGGCAAAGAAGGATGAGCTAACTGAAATTAATAAAGTGCCTTTGGGGCAGGCACGGGGTGTGCAAGAAGAGAGTTCTAATCTTTGCACTGCCACAGGCTTCCTGGCTTACTGTAGGCAGATTGCTCTATTTTCTTCCTGCTTAGCTCTATGAAAAATAAGAACAACAGGTATTCACTACCTTGCATGAGCACTCAGGTGCTTTCACATCATGGAGGTACAAAAGGACTAAGAGCCCAAGGCAGATATCCAGAGGCGGGGGGGGATAATGAGCTTGGAGCAGAGCACCTGATGTATAAACCCTATTTGGAATGGAATTAGAAGTATTCAAAATAGGTCTTTTCCCCAAGTGATAATTATTTCATTTCAATGCAGTTCTTGTTGAAACCCAATTAGTCGTGTCATGTTAACACACCATTTCTGCACCCCAACAGGCACTGCTGCTGTGAGGGCAGACTTGCTCAAAGTGTTTAAGTGCTATACTTACAACATAAAGAGGTAAACACAAGGAAAAAACAATAAAGAGGTTGAGTTCACTCAGTATGGAGAATATTCTGTGTGAATTCTTATGGGAATTAGCTCATGTATTGTTGTCATCTTGCTAGGCCAGAAGGAAGTTCTTGTAACCTGTATTCTCAGTAGGGTAAATTAGTACTCATGGAATTCACTGCAGGTAAAACTAGACTAGCTTGGTGCCTAAGTGAGCTTGTTGGAAAGCTGTTCCAGGTTCTCTGCAGTAGCTACCCTGCAGCTTTGCTCTGTAGATATGCAGCTCTAAACTTGAATTATTGTCAGTGAACAGAAAAAGGCACTTCTGAAGTGCAATTCGTTGTAGGTGTTCATGTTAGGATGAGAAAATTTGTGATACAGATTCATCTCCTTTTCTGTGATGGATGTAGTAAACCAAGTGTATCTGAATTTGGGTGTTAATTGCTTTGTGGGCCTGTGTCAGAATTCAGATATGGAGGTGGAAACTTGCTGTGTCCTGTAAACCAACCAGTAGCATAATTACTGGCTTTTTCCTATAATGTTTCAGAAATCTTAGGAAAATATTGCTACTTAAAACTTCCCTTTCTCTCCTCTATGCACAGTGAAATACAGTTCAGCTCCTCTAGTACTACCACTTCAGAGAGCCAAGAGCCATCTTCTGGGGATCAAGCAGCGAGTGCACTTCAGCAGCAGCTCCTCCTGATGGTAGCACGAAGGACCCTTTCCGAAAACCCACGGGTACATTGTAATATCTGAGTTTCTAGCATTCTGATGAACTGCTTTATAAATAAATGCTGCAGGCTTGTTCCTGAGACCATTTTGTTTATTTTCCTATACTACTTTTCCTGGTATTGCTCATGTGGGAGATGTGTTTTATGTTGATGGTTGCAACTCGGCTGTTTTCTATTGGTACTGAGTAGTATCCTAGGGGAGTACTTAAAGACTCTATCACCAAAGAAGTTGGTCTAACTTCAGTCTTATTTCATTTGAAAGAGGAGATGGCTGTTAAGATTTTAGACACAACACCAGATTTTAATAGTATGAAGTGTTTATTCCAGATTTATTCCAGATTCATGGCTGTCATAAAACCCCATGTCTGGTTTCACTTTTCTGAATTGGACAACCAGACTTTGAGATGTCTGCTGTGGAATGTTGAAGTCTCTCCCTCAATGCAGTGAAAGAAGGTGGCCTTCGGACTCCTGTTATTGTTGTATTATGTGGACATGAACTTTACGGTGTGAGAGGCCTGTGACCAGTGGGTTAGGGTGTCATCTGCTTTTACAGTTACTTTACCCTTCTCTCTTCCATAGCAACTTATAGTTTGATATTTATAAATAACATTAAAATGACAGTTACTTACCTTTCATCTTAGATTTTGCACAGGGAAGTACAGCTGGAAGTAACTTCTATCAAGTAACTATTTTAAATTAAAAATCAGAAAATTGTTCATAATTCTGTCTTGCAGATTTGGACAGTGTCTTCCCTCTAAAGGCTCAGATAGTTTCCAGATATTTATTGTCTTATAAACTACATGTAAATTAGAGAACAATTGTTATGCTTTTTTTTTTTTTTT
>VXAU01006143.1:0-60508 GCA_013399695.1 Formicarius rufipectus
CCAGGGCCCAGCAAGCTTGGATGATGACAGCGTGGTCCTTAAGATGTAGGTTTGGTTAGAGTATCCTTCTCTTAAATGGATGGCCTTACAGTGCTAAGCAAGCTCCATCTGCCCGGGTTTGGAGTTAGAGTTGTCCTTCTCCTAGGATGGCTGCCACGAGGCTGACGAGCCCATCCTGCCCGAGGACACACTTTGTCTGACCCTTCAGTTGAGACCTGACCAGCATGGGAGACCCTGCCAGAGGCACATACCAGCACAGCTCACAACCTCATAAGGGCACACAAGCTTCTCCCCCACGACAAGGGAGTGTCCATGGAGAAGTCAAAGGGGTTTAACCAAGTGTTTAATTTCCACAGTTATTTCACCTTTACCACTTGGGGTTCAAAATGCTGACAATTCCAGAGTGTAAACCTGGTAAAATCTTATTGCATTTGACTTTGTCAAATCTCTTGAGTTTTCTGTGGGATGCACATAACCCCTTTGCCCCAAACGCTTTATCCTGGGCAGAAGAAAACAAAGAAGAGTGAACAAAACAAAAATCAACACCCAGAAAAACACCAAATACCTCAAAACATTAAGGTAAATACATACTTGAGTGTCTTTATCATGACAGCTATGCTCCTGGTTGGTCTACTTACTCACCTTCTGTGAAAGCAGCCTACTGAGAGATTTGCACATATTGTTCCCTCCCTGAAATTTTTTTCCTATACAGCATTTGACCCACCCATTGTTGCATCAGACTTCGGAATGTTGTCACCTTAGAAGTAGGCCTTCACAGCTGATGAAAAATTAAGCTCACTGAAATTTCTGTTATCTCAGGAAGTTCTATATACTCCTGTTTGCAAGGTACTGTTGGACCAGGGATCATGATGTAATTTGCATCTGAATGTCCTGTTTTCTGAGCTAGTTTTCTACATTTTGCCTGCATTACACCCAGCAGTATTTTCTTTCAGCTTTGAAAAAGGCTTTGCGGCCCCAAAATGTCCAGGAGTTTTACAATCATCCTATAACTTAATCTCCCCAGTCCCTCATTTAACTGCTCTCTTGAAGTATCATGTCTCAGTTTATATCCTTCCAACTTTGGAGGAATGAATAACATTGAACATCAGAGAGAGGCAAGCACTGTAATGCTTTTTATGAATATTCATCTGTATTTTGAAAGGAATGCTGCATTTCCTTATTTTTAATTTTCACGCCAGAAGTTTTCTCACAAATAGTATCTGTACAGAAATATTTGCTGAAACAGCATATACTATTATAATAGCATCAAGTACTACTAGAATGTTAATATTCAAATGAATAATTGATATTCACATCAAAAAACTAAATCAAAGAATTATCCAATTGAGGCAAGAAGACCCGCCTTGTGATCTCTGTGTAAAATTGGATGAGACTGGATTTCTTCTTTTGAAAACCTGCAATAAGCTGCCTGTGAATGGGCCTGAACTTGAGTTTCATTCAATGTAAATCATCCTGAACAACAAACAGACTTGCAAAAAACATGTTTACAGATAATTTTCAAATGGAAAAGAGGCAAATGCATTGAAAAAAAGTATTTATTCTGAAATATTCTCCCAGCTGAGCTCTTAGATAGGTTAATGTCAGGCAATCCAGCATACTGCTTTCCTTTCACATTCTCTTGCTCTTAAATGATGCCAATTTGAGGAGCAAAAGATTGTGCTTTGGCCCTGGCATGTCAATCTTCTGCTCATCTGTGCAGAAAACTACCTCAGAGTCAATGGACTCTCCTTATTTAAAGTACGCTTTCACTGCCTGGCCAAAGTGTGCCCATATAGGGAGTTAAATTATCCACGAGTGTTCTTGCTTCACCCACTGACCTACACTGCCATGTAGGTGTAGGTCAGTGATGCCTCAGTACCCAAGGTGATGCCTTCTTGGTATTTCTGCTCCAGTAAATGAACATTCCCAGGGCTAAAATACCCTTTTCCAAGACATTACAAGGAAGCAGTTGTATGCATATAGTGGCAAGAATTTAGCTGGATACCAGATGCCCACCAAAGCTGCTCTGTCTCTCCCCTTTTCAACTGGACAGGAGAGAGAAAATATAACAAAAGTTTCATGAGTTGAGATAAGGTCCATGAGAGAGCACTCGACAAACACCATCATGGGAGAATTGGGGATATGAAATGAATTTATTACTAACAAAATCATAGCAGGATAATGAGAAATAAAATAAATCTCAAGAACACATTCCTCTCTTCCCTCCCTCCTTCCCAATCTCTATCTTCTCCCCTGTCAGTGATATGGGGAGACAGGGAATGGGAATTACGGTCAGTTCATCACAGGTTGTTTCTGACACTGAGCTGGGAGAAGACCCCTCCAGCATGGGATCCCTCCCATGGTAGACAGTTCTCCATGAACTGCTGCAGTGGGTCACTCTTGTATGGAAGAGTGCAGTCCTTCAAGCACAGCCTGCTCCAACTTTGGTCCTCTACAGAGTCAGGCGTTCTACCAGGAAGCCTGCTCCGGTGTGGGATCCTCCCTCCATGGGTCTGCAGGTCCCTGCCAAGGCCCTGCTCCAGCATGGATTTGCCATGGGTTCACAGCCCTCTCTCAGGCATCCACCTGCTCCTATATGGGTCTCCTCCACAAGGTTGCAGCTGGATCTTTGCACCCCGGTGGTCTTCATTGGGCTACAGGAGTACAGCCTGCATGATCTGCAGGGGAATCTTTGCTTTGGGGCCTGAAGCTACTCCCTCTCCTTCTTCACCGACCTTGATGTTTGTAAGGCTGTTTCTGTCATACATGCTCATTCTGTTCTTCCCTGGCCACAATTACATCTGCCTTTTTTTTTTTTTTTTCTTCTTAAATATGGTATCACAGAGCTGTTACCACCATTTCTGATTGGCCCAGTCTTGGCCAGAAGCATGTCCATCTTGGAGTTGGTTGGCATAGGCTCTACTGGACATGGAGAAAGCTTCTGAAAGTTTCTCAGAGGAACCACACCTGTAGGCTGTGCCTGCTGTTACCAGCAGCTGGTCACACAAACCAAATACAATGAACAAGAGAGATCACCAGTAAGGAAAAAACAGTCTTTTCCTATGGAAGAAGATTTTACAAAGTACTCCCAGTCAGTGTGGAAAAAAGGCGAGCCTCAGATGAGCCAACACTGCTTTACTCCTCTCCTGGGAGAGAGGAAGAAAGTCCAGTATAAGGGGGTCAAAGGAAAGGTCAAATACAACATGGCACTCCTGGGATTTGACTGACTGGTTTCTTCAGTCAGAAAAAAGAAGGCTTGCATGTTTTTCAGCAGCTTGTTCATGCAGTTTGGATCATTAATATGCACTTAGAGACACGGTTTAATGAGGTAGGCTCCTGAGAGGATGCAAGGAGTGTGTACTGTAGGAAGTCCCAGGGAGTTGCCTGTCCATCTGCCAGATGGGAGGTTTGGAGAGAAGCCAGCTCATGCTTGGTGACCTCAAGGCAGACACAATCTAGAAAAGTCTTCCTGAAGAAAAAGAGGTTAGAGGAGCAGCACTGCAGACCTGTTAGCAAGGGACACCAGGCTGCTCTGGGAAATCAGGCAAGTCATTTGCTTCCCCTGCTTGGCAGTGCTGACTCAGAAAGAAGATGTAAAGGATGGGAATCATAGTGAGAGAATGAAGAAAGCTACAGCTCACAGGGGTCAAAATGCCAGCAGGCATGGGAATAGGTGAGGAGGCTGTGCTGGTTTAGAGTTAAACCAGTAGGAGAAATGAATCCAACTCAGAATGGGATTACAAGTCAGAATAACAATTTATTAAAAGATCAAAAAAATACACTGAAACAGAAAAGAAAATTTGTTTGTGCCACGAAAAACACCAGACGTACAGCCCAACACAGTGGGACACAAGCAGAGTGGAGCTCAGCAACTCTGTGCTGAGCACCACGTGGCCCCCCCGAGTTCAAAATAAAAAGAAAACAAGGTACCTGCTGGTGAAAGTGATGGTTGCAATCTGGTGGCAGTCTCAGTCTGATCAAGGCTCTGGTCATCCTCTGGACCTGAAGAGAGTTCCCAGTCCCAAACTCCCAGCTTATATCCACNTCACAGGGGAAGATATTATGCATGCAAGGAAATGGGAAAAGCATCTGTCAGGCAGGTAGGGGTTTAAAGACCTATTCAGATTATATGGGTTTTGTTGTTGTTGTTTTGGTTTGATTGGGGGTTTTTTGGTTTTTTTTTGAAGAAGGCAACCAAGGAAAAGTCCCATTTTGTACAAAAGGAACAGTAATTTCCAGGATTATGGAAAACCAAATGGCATGACTGGAAGCCGCACAAACCAAGTAAGCATCATGTTTGGCCTAGAGGGGAACAGTGCAGTGAGAAAAATGTTTGTACAGAGCTGTATTCACTTTGGCATGCTGTCCAGAGTTACAAAAAGACTAGCATACACCTTTTTGTCTCTCTTTTCCCCATACTTGACTACTAATTTAGACTGTGGGAAGGAATTTAATATAAGGATAGTAGTGTGAAAAGACTGGAATGCTGATGATTCAAACCATCCAGGTGTCTGGGGTGTGCACACCTGCCACCTCAGCTGTGAGCTGGGTATTGTTTCTTTGGCCCTTACATAAATGACTCATGTGTCATAACTCACATAGGGGGGGCGTCCGGACAATTCACACACATGGCCTGAAGATACTGTCTCTGCTGATAACCGTAATGGATCCACCTATGCTGTCATAACAGGCAGCCTTAACATCTTAGAAGGTGTCAAAGACTCTTGAAATGTCCCATGATCCAGTATTAATCATCCACTCCCTGCCCCAGGGGAGGTACAAGGCATATTCCCACCTAGCCTGAGCCCACTAAAAGACCACAGTTGGACTTCACTTGGCAGATTAAGGGTCTCCTTCCCTCACTCCACAGGCCTTCTACCACCACCTTGTCAGATCAGGACTACAATCCCCACTGGAGTTGCAGCAATCAGGTCTCATTGCTGGATCCAGCAGGTCCTTCCAGTCACCTGGGATCCACAGACCTGCTCCAATTACCCATGCCAGAACTGCAGCCTCAGTCCAGCACTGACCCTCTAGCCATTCCTTCCAGGTTTCAGCAGGTGGAGGGAGGCCAGCTGCCATCTCGTTTTGGTTCAGTGGGCAGAAGCTTGGGAGTTTTCTGGTTAGCCTGACTCAATTTTATCAGTATTGTGGTTTAGCATTCTTCTTGGTAAACAGTTTGGTTGATTGTGGGGTTTTTTTGTGGTTGTTTTTTTTTGGTTGGTTGGTTGGTTTGTTGGTTTTGTTTTTAAATTTTTGTTTGTTTGTTTTGGTTTTTGGTTTTGGTTTTGGTTTTTGTTTGGTTTGATTTTTGTTTGTTTTGTTGGTTTGTTTGTTTTTGTTTTGGTGTGTTTTTTTTTCTGGTTTTTGTTTGTTTGGGTTTTTTTTTCCCCACTTATATTCAGGTGTATTCGATCTCTCTCTCTCAGTATTGGAGAGAACCAGGGGTATTGAATCAGAGGAAGGAGCCTTCCATCTGAGGTCTCCACCCCTTCAAATTGTCACAAACTGAGACACATGCTTTTACAGACCTAGTGTCCCTGGAACTGTAGGTTTTGTGGGTATCCTAACCCTCACCCTAATCCTAATAGCAGCTCTGGGCTGGAGCTGTGGTCCCCAGCACCATGGGTGGCCCAGATTAGAAAGGTGTGGAGGCAACAATGTTGGTGCACTGCCATGCTCCCCTTGGTATGCCTTTTTTAGCCCAAAATCTGGAGATACCAGTTTTGAGTCTCTCTGAACCCTAACCCTAATGGCTTCTTGTCTCTGAGGGTGAGATCCTCAGCACTATGGCTTACCCAGATGTGAAAGGTGTTGAGGGAGTGTCTTGGTGTCCTTACCTAAATGTGATGTCTGCTGAACCAGCCTCCCCTATGTATGCTGACATCCCTGGTACCATCTTTGACCCAGCTGAGTTATATGTGGATGGAGCAATGTTGGTGCAGTGTCACGCTTTCCTTGGCATGCATTTTGCTACCCCAGTGTCCCTGGAGCTGTAGCCTTTCTGGCTCTCTGAACCCTCACTCTCACCTTAGCCCTAACAGCAGCTCTGGGCTGAGGCAGAGGTTCCCAGGAACTCAGGTGCAGATGATGAACCATCCTACCGTATGAGGCAGGCTCACTTATATGCCTTGAGATCTGAGACCAGTTGTTCGAACAAGGGGACTGTTTGATCATATTTCTTTTTTTTTTTTTTAATACTATGAGCTGTAAGTGCATTGAGGAATGTTGTTATCCTTTGGGTCACCTCATATCTTTTTTGGTGCATAAGTATAGGAATGTAATCCAAGTATAGAAATATCATATTCCTTGGCTTTTTTACTTTTTTACATTGTCCATATCTTACATGTAATAGTAACTCTGTTGAAATTCAGATTCAGGGCTTATATCTCCCTTGCCTTTATGTCTACCAATGAGCTGTGTGATATCAGGATTGTTCATGAATCAGTGTCATAACACCTACAAAAATCTGTCTTTGCTGTCACTTCTCTTGCTTTTTTTTGTCTTGTAATGTTTGAGCTAAGAGAAGACCAGACAAATAGCAATACAAAAAAAATCCTGCAACAAAATCCTCCACTAAAAACTTGTAGTACCCTATTATTTGGAGAGATACCTTCTAAACATCAGTCTTTGCTTCCTGCCTCTTTACATGTGTGGAATCATGAACACCTTCAGCATTCCCAGATGAAGTAATCCAAGAGACTGGTGGCACTTCGCTACAGCTTTATAACACAATCTCCTTGCAAGTATTCAATGCATAAAGATGTTATTGGTCAGCATATTCTGGGAATTATTTCATCTTCCTACACAAGGAAAAGCCATTTATCAGCTCAGATCCATTCATTAGCCATTTCTATAAGGCAATACCTTTCTACCTAGATATTGCTTTCCTGAAGCCCGACCACATTGTACGAAACAATAAACACTGGAGCTATCACTGAAAAGCATCTTTCCTGGCTTTGCCAGCAAAGCTTCTCTTCTGGGGAAATGTGTGCAGACAGGATGCTCCTCCTTTTCCTTCCCTCTGATCTACAAGTCAGCAGCTGTATGGGGACAAGAGGTCTCACTGAATACTGTGTTTGCTGTTCAGATGACCTTTATAGGCCATGATTAGTCCATCTAAGGGCAAGTGGGACATTTCAGAGGTTTTTTTGCCACACATGAAAATTCTGGATTATTTCCTCCTCTGCACAAATATTATTGCAGTTCAAAAAAACCCAATAACAAACACACACAACCCAAAACAAAACCCAAACCACTCTCACTAATTTGTTTACTCACTGACTGTCATATAACACAGGAACTGGCAACATGGCCCCTGAGCTAGTCCTTCCAGTATCAGCACATCAGTATTCAGGAGTCCAAGTGCTGCTGTTTGCAAATCTATGTAGATCAATGCAGTCCAAAATGTACAAGTTAGACCTAAACATTAAACTCTATTTAGTATATAATTAAAAGTAAGTCTTCAGCAAACAAAAAATTAAAAATGGGGATTTGCAAATATGAGCAAATAAAAACTTTGGATTTAATATACTTGGAAAGGGGATTTTCGTGCAGTTTCTATCTCTGTCATTCCCCTGTTTTGCATGCATTTGCTTTCCACACATGAGTCTGGACTTTAAGAAGTAGAATTTGGTGCTGAATATTAAGTTGCAGTATGAACTCAGCTGCTCACCTGAGTCATTATCTATAAAAGTTTTGTGAAAATTCAACAGCGTTGATGCTGAAGACTAAGCAATTAAAGTGAAGTCTCTTCCCACTGCCATGCAAAGCACCTTAGACTTCATACATATAGGTGCACACACCAGTGCCCAAAAGGGTTCTTGTGACCCTGCTGTGAGGAATGATCTATGATGGCTTGTAAGCTGAAAGCCTTCAGTAAAGGAGTAGTTTTTTGAACTTACTGAGTGTACTTCTGTCAGATTTATATTACCTTTTTTTTTAACACATGCTAAACTTTATTTACTTTGGCCATATTTGGCTACATAAATTGATTTTAAATGCTCTACTAAATGAACCTGGTATAATACGCTGAGTGCACAAATGGGAAAAGACCATCAGTGGTATTTGCTGTGCTACTGAAGCACTTCTTTGATCCACATAGGGGCATTTTGAAATTACATGTTTTGTACTAGCATTAAAAACATTTCAGCACCTGGAGGATTTGGAGGCCAGCCCAGGGTAAGAGTGGGACCTCTAGGTACTTGAACTTCACACTGATGGAACTTGAGGAGCATCTTGACAGTGATGGAAATTAACCCTAGACTGAAAGCTGAAGTGGAGAGGAGCAGCTAATTTAATGCAACAGCTATCCAAAATACAGAGCATCACTAGAGCCAACTGCATCACAACTCAGATGGTTTGGGAAGGCAAACCACCAGCAGTGCCACTTTCATTCTGGGAACTGGATGCTTGGACAAAAAAATATACATCCATGGAAGCATGCATCCATGGAAATATCCTCTGTGTTTGAAAGCTGACCTGTCTCCTCAAAGTGCACCTCATAGAATATGGTGCTATCTGAAGCAAGGCATCTGAAGTATATGGTCTATCTGAAGCAAGGCATGTGCAAGGAACCCACAAATGCCATAGATAAAGTAGAAAATGGAGTCCCAGGAGCAGCTGTATGCCCACCTAGTTTCATATTAAGCAAGGCAAAAGAAGAAGTATGTATTGATTGTCGATGTAGAATTTTGATGATAATAAGAGTCTTTATGTGGTTAGCCACTGCATTGCTTGAGCACAGGAAGATAAAACAATTTGATCCCTGACTGATAGGAAGCCTGGATCTGATCTGACCAGCCTACAATGCTCTGTAGGCAGCAACCTAGCAACCTAGCTCTGTCCTAGATACCACACTGCAGCTGCTAGCTCACTCCTCTGAATGAGGGATGCACCTGGATCACTACCTTTTGGATCTCCACTAATCAGGTGGTCTAATCTTTCTTGTCCTGGATAGAGGCAAACAGTTCAGCTGCCCAAGAGCAATTCACAATCATAATGATGCTTGTCAGTGTGTGTCAGTCATTAACTGGAGTTTGCATGTTTTGCCTACTGCTCACAGTCAAAGCACACATGTGCACACACATGTGGACATAAGCCTGTTTGAGCTTTCATATTCCAGTGACTAGAGAGAGCAAAGGAAGCGATTTTGCCTCAGATGACTCCAATTTGCCTGGAAATATACAACCCTTTGAGGGTTCCAAATCAATCAACAGGCAGAGTGGGGTCCCTCTTTCTATGTCTTTTCAGAGGACTGAATGATCTAAATGGTTCTCTGCAAAGCTGATGTATCTCGTATGTCTTTGCTCCCTTGTGCAGGAAAAAACAGGGGAAATTGGTCAGGTATATATCAGATTTGTTTGTGGAGGTGATAAAACTGAGAAACAGTCAGAGTATTCATTGACATACTAATTGAGTATGATCGCAAACAACCCTGTATGACCTACAGGGTCAGCTTACCTTGTTATGAAATTTTAGCAATCATTCAGAAAGAGTCAATGAAGAGCCTGGTTTACTATACATAGTAACTGGTACTTATGGTGCCTTTGGCTACTGTCTGACCTGACATTATGAAAACCAACTTTACAGATTCGGATGTATTTTGCATTTCCTGGGATCAAGTCTGAATTTAATATATGGGAGGCGGAGGGGAAGGACGATTATTTAGGGAACTGAAAATGCCAAGGGAGTTCTTGGATGCTATGTTTCTCTTCCCCATCTTACTGCATGCAAATAACAGCTTTCCTTACAATTTCTGACAGAATTTGGAGCACTCATTTTGACTTCCTGATTTGAGTGTGTGCTTGACTCTGTGCAAGTGGATACAGTTACCAAAAGAGCTGAAACAGAATGCTGTGCCTCAACATGAATATTCAAGTTCTTTCAGGAGGACACTGCTAAGATCATTACAATTGCTAATTATAAAAGTGGTAGCCAAAACTCCCACTTCCTTCTATTATTCTTACATTCTGCAGATGTCCTGATTTAGCCAGTTAATCATCAGATTCTCTTGGGCTGTTCAGTCTTGCGTTTCATTTTTTTAAAAACAGAAGTTGCTTTGAATTTATAGTGTGGTGTTTCTTATTTTATCAAATATTATGTTTAATTACTTAAATATTGTATGGGATGTTGCATTTCTTAAATACTGTTCTTGGCATGTGTGTGTGCACTTAAAACGTCTCAAGCCACATTTTACTCCCTGGGAAAGCAGCACATATTCCTTCAATCAAAGCAGACATTTCATTTTGCCTTCAATCATTATCCCACTTGCTCGCCCTCAGCCACAGCAGCTCTTTCATCAGCTCCATCGTGAGGCTTCTGTAAGTTTTGTTTACATCTGAAAATATTGCTCCTGTCTCGCAGCACTTGTGAGACCCGTACCAAACACATGGTGTGCTTGTGGGCTGCTGTGATGCCCTTCTCTGCAACAGTATCTTGTGAAATGATGTCTGTGGGACTAGTAAGGACAGTGAATGGTTGGCCAGAGTACCCTGGCTGTTCCATCACTTTTGTGCTTCTTGTCAGCTCTAGATATCTCAATACCTCCTCATCTTTTCATATGCTCCAGTTTTCCCATGGCTAATATGATAGTGTGGGACTGCCACACCATAATCTGTGAGTGAAAGAATAAGAAGGGAGGAAAACTCTCCCATTAGGAAACCACAACCCTGAGGCCCAGGAACACGTAACCGTTGTGCTCCACCTACTCTCGGCAAGAGGCTATATTTGTAAGTCATTTATGCTGTATTATGCTTGTAGCGCACTGATGGTGTGGTATTCACTGCATGGCATAGTCTGACACTGTGAAAACTCATATCCTTTGAAAAGGCCACTAATGGAGATTGGGAATAGAGATAATTACAAGAGTTGGCAGAGCTAAACCATCAGAACACAATAGCAAATTTGGCCACTGAAATGATTAGCAGCTTGAGAGACTCTTCTATACCAGAACAAGTTCTATTTTTTTCCTCCTTCTCTCTTTCCAGTGAGCCAACTGAGCTCAGCTCCATGTTTGCAACCAAGTCCAGAGATTATTCTCTGTGCTTGACTCATCTCTTTTGTGTTGATTTTCTTTTCAGTCGATTTTCTCTCCAGCAAACAGTGCAAAAGTTGTGTTTATTTCTTCTGTGTGGGTTAATGTGTCTGAAGATGAATTCTCTGTTTTCCTCTGCACATGCACTCAACCTCTGTGCTGCATTACCACCAAGGATTCAAGTCCCAGAGCATGCGTATAAGGGTGCAAATCAAAAACCTCATCACGATCATGTTACTTGCTGAATTTTCAGTTAAGACTAAAACTACTGGCAGGTCACCTTCCTGAGGCGCTGGAGCCCACTGTTCACAAGCCAGCCCCTGGGACACACTCCAGGCTCTTCAGAAGTGATAGCCAAAGCAATAAGATGCCTGAAAATGGAAGAGGAATGTGAAAAGCAAGATACGTGGGTAAAGTGGGTGATAAAAGGAAGAGTATGGGGAGAGGGAAATAAGAGAGAGAAGTAGCTCTAATGAGCCTTGGAAAAAAAGATTATATGCAAAGAGAGTTTTAGGGAATAAAAAGATGCCAGACCTTTTTTTGTGGGTTTTTTTGTGGTTTTATTTTTTGTTTTTTGTTTGTTTGTTTGTTTGTTTTTTGGGTTTGGGTTTGGGTTTTTTTGGGGGGGTTGGTTTTGTTTGGTTTGGGGTTTTTTTTTTGGGGGGGGTGTGGGGGCATTTCCCTCATGTGGATGGGCCCAGAGAAAAGAAATGCATTCATATTGAATTAATATTGGATTATATTTTTCTGGAATTCACATTATCCAGCTGTTAGGACATGGTTTCCCATGTCTGTGTGAATTTATTATGCCATTATAGAGAACAGATATTGAAGCCTCAAAGCAGTTGGGGTTTCCCCTTGCTGCCGTCTTATACTGCAGCCCCTCATTCACATCAGTGCGAAATACTGCCTGTGGGGTTCAGCATCAGGCAACATCTGCTTTGTGATGGAGGAGATATCTGCACAAAGTATCCTGCTCAAGGCCACTCACTGTTCCCATGGTGCAGCCCTCACTCAATCTCTCAAGCCCCATTTCTGTGTCTGAATTTCAGGAACAGCCTTTCTCACCTGGAGCCACATGATGCACCAAATTGCCCCATCCTCATGTGAGCAGATGGTCTGAAGAACCAGAGTGAGCTGTGCAGCTCATGTGCAGTGTCACACATGAGAAGTCCAAGTAAGCCCTTCCATCCCTAGTTGCTTTTACTCAGGAGTACTGAGGGCTGAAATCATATGAATGGGCATTTATGATGCCATGAGAGCTCCAGTCCACTGGTCAGCATAAAAACAGGTATTTGATCTGCTTGTAGTTTTCCTGCTAGGCACCAGAGACTTGTCAGCCATCTAGCATACACTGTCTCCTGTTTGATTGTGTTCTCCCACACTGACCATTCTATACATTTGTTTTAACCTTGCCTTTGTGCAGCAGTTCATATCTGTGCTCTGCAAAATCAAAACCTTGGACAGCTTTCTTAATCACGGTTGAATTGATTAGCCCAGATTCTTTGTTACTTGAGGCAAATCCAAATGTTCTCCTAGGTACACCACAGGGGAAGACTTTGTTCATAAGATTTTTGAACCTCTACATTTTTCTATAAACAATGTCCTTGGAACAATTCTTTCCTGCTTTGTGAACTTCTTTTTCCCCATTTAGAAATACTAACTAAACTGAACAATATGATGGCGCATTAAAGCTTGTTCGAAACCACAAATGAAAGATTTTGTGCAGCTCAAATGCCAGAGAAATGTGTTCATGTGTGATTGAACACAATAGTCCAAGATTAGAAAATCTAGCAAGAAGCAGGGGGGATTAAGAGCATGGTCTCATGAAAGTCTTCATAACTTTGGATGAAAGTCAAGGCAATGAGGTAACCAGACGAGACTAGTTTGCAAAATTGTATCACTTTACCACAAAATAAGCAATGTAAAAAGAAGATTTAACCCATTTCACTTCCAGTCTTATCCTGCATCTAGGCATGCCTATAAATTTTTAAAACCTTGCAGTATTAAAGCTATATATTTGTGTCAGCAAATTGTACATAGTCTGTTTTGTAAATATTAGGATCTCTAAACCCTTGGGCCAAATTCTGCAATGAGATGCACAAATACAACTCTGGTAGTCTTCAGCTGAAGCTATTCATGAAACAACAGAAAGCATGATTTGATTAAGCCAAATCCATTCTTTTTAGTAGCATAAAACATTGGAAAATTAAGTTGGGCTAAATTTTGGTCTCAGATGCATTATTATAATTGAGATAATAACACAGCCAGCTATATTACTCTAATTTAAAAATATGCTAGCAAAAAAAGAGCAGAATTAGAGCTGTTGTTGTAGAGTCTGAGAGTTACTCATTCTTGATGAGATGCTGGTCTTCAAAGAAAACATTAACACCAATGTTCAAAAAACCGAATTCCAACCTATGTAAAGAGTTTTGTGCATTTTGAAGTGGAACTGCAAAGTAATAAGTCATCAAAGAGATCTCAAAACCTGCATTTTCTTGTTCGCTCCACTAGAAGGATGAATCTGTGAGATCAGCTAGTTTGGTGTATGATTCTGTTATTACTCCTCACCAGTTAAATTAATAAATGAGATTAAAATTCTCACCCATCATATCCTGAATAAACTGAAACTATATATTCCCCAGCTGCAAATTTCTTGCATTTAAGTGCTGACCTCAATCCCTCTGTTAGAGCTTGCTGTTCTAGTGACACATCTCTATTCTTAATGAAATTTTAAAAAGATGGTGTCTCTAAGATTTTAAAACCATCCCATACTTTTCTAGTTCTGTAAGTCTCTAGCAAAGTATTCATTCCAGAAAAAGAATTCAGTAGCTCAAGATGAAATTTATCAAACATCTTGCATATACTTTCCCTCAGCTCTACATTTGAACAGAACCTTCTAGTTTCCATTTCTTGAGCAACAAAAATAAACCATGTAGTTTATTTACGATGACCTGAATTGAATGATCTGGTCTTTGGCACAGGTTTTAAATTAGAATTATATATTTTTTTTCATTTTCAAGGAAAAAGATTTCCTTCTTTATATTATTTTGTTGTTTGCAAAACTAATATGTGGATCTAGAACTGGATTTTAAAAACTATGGTCAGGAGTTTTCTGATCCAGGGAACAGGTTCACCTCCTTTTATCTCTGTGATTTATACTGTTTTGTTGCAAGGACAATAAAGTGTTATTACAATTCAGTGTGTTACTGCTCTCTATAGAAAGGGCAACCTATTAGGAAAAAGGCACAAAACCCAATGTAATTTGAAAATAACACAGCATAACTGATATTTCTTTAGAACAGGCTTATATGGAAGGGAACCAGAGGTTAATTGTGCAAAATAGTATTACTGCACATCCAAATGGCATTTCTAAATGTTATAGTACATTGAAGTATATTGCGGTGAATTACTAGTCCTAACAGTGATGAAAAGCATGAGTGAACTTGAGGAGGTATCCTGTTGCTGCTTTTTGTCAAATATAAGTAATATTTAGGAAACAAGGAACTCTGCTTTTGTTCAGAACTAATGATATTAACAGTGAATAAAACAAATTTAACCCAAAGCCTCCTTATTATATTTTAGCAAAATATTGCCAAATACTTTTTTCCGTAGTGATCAAGATGGAATGACCTTGCAGAGAAATTGGGCAAGCCTGTGAAGTGCATGAGTTCCTTTTTCATTTCAGGTGTCACTTGTAGGGCTACCTCATACCAAGCAAATATTCATCCAGCCTAGCTTGATGAAGCCTAATAATCTTTCAACACTTTGACATCACTGTCAATGTTGAGTATTAGTGTAGTTTTCCAGAGACATCTGGACTGTAAGAGTTAAGCCAGTGCAGCAGAGGCTGAACAAATAATTCTTGCCAATGGTCAAATTGAACTAGCAGCTTTCAGCTGCTGAGGTACTAAGAGAAACAGTGTGGGAAATGGTGACTTAGTGTCTGTCATGAGAGCCTTGTAACTTTCAGTGTCACCTGGCTTGTAATGGTATAGAGGTCACCTTTAAAGGAAGTTATGCAATTCTGTGGAAGGGTAAGTGGACTTTTATAATAATTTTTCTAAGGTAACCAAAGGGTTCAGATGCCATTTATCTATTTATCTTCAGAAAGTATGGGGCACATGCTCTGCTTTTAAAAAGTTTCCCCTGGAAAGACTCCAGAAATGTATTGGAAATTCTATCACTCCACAGCTCCTCCACAGTACCAACACTCATGATTGCTGGACAGGTCTGAGGGAAGAACAGAGGCAAAGGGTTCTTAATGGAATGTGTAGTGCTCCAGGATGCATGAGATTGTATTTGTAAACACAGATCTACATAAACCCAGATTAGAGGAGTGCCAAGAAGGAAGCAGTGTTCCAGGTGGCTGCACTCCCCAGTCTCTGTAAGAGAGATGCAACTCACTCTGCTGCTCAGTGCAGTTTGGAGCTGTGTGCCCCTAAATGTGGTTGAAGATTCCAAAGATATTGAATAGCACAGAACTACCTAGTGAAGGAATAACACAGCCTGCCAAAAGAAAAACTCTGAAGATTGACAAGCAAGTTACCACTGACTGATTGTAGGAGAAACTTCTCTGAGTTTCACTTGCATCTCTTAAGGAAAGTTCTCTCAAGTAATGAAACACAACAATTTCCTTTGACTTTCATATATGTACTGATCTATTATTGTCTTAAGCAAAAAAATATGGCATAAATCACTGCATTACAATGCAATGCACACTCTAGAGCATTGTAATCATAGACACAATTGTAACAGCAAGTCTATGTTGTCCCGTTAAATAGAGATCTGTAATTCAGACCATGCCGAATTGAGTGTGGCTTGTACCTCTTAGGATCATAAATCAAAAGTGGGAGTTTTACTCTTACATCACAACTTTCTTCACTATGGGGATTGTCAACTGCAAATATAAACTCCTACATCAATTCAGTGCTAATAGGACTCCCTGGCTATCATCCCCCAGTGTCTCTGACCAACTGAAGTTTTTAACTTAGTTAATCCAGCATAAATATCCTTTAATACCAATGAACACAATCTGTTCATCATTATGATGGTTTTACAATTGTGCCAGCATTAGCAGACCTTGGAATACAAATAGCATGGAGAAAACCCCACAGCCTGAATGAAATATCATCTTGTTACTGAAATAGCATCCTGATATTTTTACATGTAATGCTCTATCAGAGAATGAGAGAATGCTCCAGGATAGATGTTCAATTAAATCTCTTGTCTTTATTCCAGAAAGACTGCAGCTGTACATTTTACATTGTTCTGCTGTGCTGTATTCTTAGGAGCAAAATATATTATTAAAGTTAGTTAAAGAAGGTATCTCTTCCCTTTAAGCTAGCGGTGCTGGGAAGGTTTGGGGATATTTTTTCAGCGTCAACAGTGTTACTTCCCCCAAACAAGACTGTAATTACAGCGTAAAGAAGAAAAAACAGATTTATGGTTTGACAACATTGAAGGCAATAATCCTAACAAATAGAGGACAGAGCCCAGTAAAAAACAGTTATGATTTTTGCCTTGTCCCTGACTATGTAATTTCCTTGTTGTATCTGTGGGAGGACATACATTGCCTGAACCACTCCTGAGACTCTCCAAAGTCATCTTTCACTCTTACATTTCAGCAGCAAGTGCTTAGAGCAAACTTTCATTCCATATAACAGCTACGTATTACCTAAGAAACCTCAGCTGCAAGATTGTTCAGTGTGATTCTTGGAACATAAAAATGATTGTTTTTCATTGAAATGTTCTGGTCCAATTTGACCCACTGAGACCAGCAAATAGTGAGTGGCTGAAATAAAGCATTTTCAGATGACAGGAGAAAAGGACTGGGAATTAGGAATCTGAGGGCATTAGTTCTTGCTCTGCCACTGGCTGCCTACACAACTTTGGTCAAAGTACTTTTTTTCTCCTCCCGTGTTCTCACTACTTAAGTTGCAAGCTTTCCCTATTAGTTTGCACAGACTGCATGCCAGTGCAATTCCATCTAAGAAAGGGCACGTTTACAAAACCAAGCAGGTTTTTTCTCTCATTAACTTCACCAGTCCTGTGTTGTCATGGGGCTTGTTGTGGGCTTTTTAAGGGTGAGGATTCAGAACATTCAGAACAGGTTGCTGAAACCATGTATTGTTGTTTTCTGAGTTTTTAGCCCACTTCCTCTTTGCTGCGGAGCTGTGGGTGCAGTGAGATACATGGAGACAGGGATGCAGGGTAGCTGGAAAAAGCTGCCAGCAGCAGCTGGTGACTACTTTCCAAGCTGCTTCCCTGTCCTGGACCACAACCAAGAGGGGAATTTCTTTGCCCGACTTCAAGAAAACACTACTTACTTGGCTCAGACAGCATTCATACATGAATTTGGTGGAAGAACTACAAGGGAGGTAGAAAACCGCAAAGATGGGAAGTCCCCCTCATGTTTAGATTGCACTGGGATTTGTACCCAGGGAGGTTTTTAACCTGCTGCAGTCATTTGAGACCTGCAGTAAGTTTCCTCCATCTCTGGATTGATTGAGACAAGGTGAATTTTTTTTCCTTTTCCCAGGAGTCACTAGAAAGGGTAAGTTCACACTAGCCCATTTCAGGAGGCAAGAGACAGCCATTCCAGACACTTATCTGATTACAACCTCATACCTTGATTGATAAAACCAAATCAGATGAGAGCACAAAAGAAGGGAAAAATCTACTTTTCCTAGGCCCTAGTCCTTGCATTATCATAGAGTTCCAACATTAGGCTGGGGAGTAGCTATGGAAAGGAGCAAAAGAGAAAGTCTCTGCAGGGCAGGGAAATGGCAGGGAGTAGGGTGGAAGGGAAGGATGAAACAGCCTTCCAGCAGGTGAAAACAATTAGGGAAGAGACTGTGACCTATCATGCACAAGTTATTAACTGTTGTTCCCTGATGGTTTTTTTTAATAAAATTGTGGCCTAATTATGCCACAACACTTGAATTTTGTTTTACTTTCTATGCTTCTGGGACAAGAGGCAAAATATATTCAAGAGAAATGAGAAGATAGTCCTAGAGACAAAAATCTGTGACATTTTTAAAGATATCTTACCAAATACAGTAGCAACTTTGCTCATGGGAAGCAGGCAAAATCGTGAAAACATGGAGATGGAGACCAGAAAAAGAGAAGAAACAGAGTTAAAGGAAGAACAGAGCGATGTGGTAGAAATGAAGGACACAATGCAGCTTCTTAACTTGTAAGGGAAAAATGTTATTGTCAAATACTGTGCATGACATGTAGGAACAATGAATATTTTCTAAATCCTGTACAGAAGCGTGAAGGGTATGTCTGCTAATATAGCCTTTCCTAAAAAGATCCATCCATCCAGGGCAAAATTAGGCAAGCAGCCTCACAAAAGCCTGCTCTATGGAGACCAGTTTTCTCCCCTCCTGTCCTCTGGTGTTACTAGAAGTAGAAGAAAACCTGGATAAAACCAGCTTTTTTTTTTTTTTTTGGCTTTTTTTTTTTTTCCTTGGCAGTGCAGGACACAGGCCTTAATTTTTGAAGACTTGTTCAGAATAGTCCTACTGTAACCTCAATGTACCTGCCAAAGCTGAGGTGGTTCAAAAATACTGCAAGCTGAAGATGCGCCCTTCAGTTTTTATTTATTTTTAGTTTGCAGGTTGCTTTTAAAAAGCCTTGTGTTACTATGGTTATAACTGTGATGGTCAAAGGACATGGGTGAGCTAAAATTTGCTTGGAAAAAGTAATATAATGGGAAAAAGGAGATAATCTCCCTGGAGTTCAAGCCCTTTCTGTCTACTTTTTGCAACTACAGGGGTCAGTCTAATAAAAGATGCTACTCCCACTCACAAACCTTATCTCACCTGCAAAAAGATTGTAATTCACTTACAGCTCTAAAGGGCTTAGACTACTATTTATTTTAATGCTGGAGCAATCCTGAACAATGTGGCTGTGTATTTGATAGTTTAAATTTGAAGCACTAAAGGCAGTTTGTGATATAACTCACTCAGACTTTTTTTTTTTTGTCCCAAATGCATAGCTTAACTCACATAATCAGAAAGTAGATTTACAGAAGCTATTGCAGCTTTAATAGTTGAAGAAGCATTAGCAATTTAGGAAAAGGTAGTAGATAAAAACACTGGAAATTTTAGGAAATGTGAATCTTTTTCCTTACTGAAATATACTTGCCTGGCCTGAGGTAGCATTCTGAGAAGAAAAAAAAAAAAAAAAAGGAAAAAAACCAAGCTGCATTAAGATTTAACTGCAGGATTGAGTTTAATTTTGTTTTATCACATTTGTACACAGCAAATGTATATAAGTAAGTAGTCCTTCCTGCACAAGGTATCATCAGAGCATTATCTGACATGTTTGTAATTGCTTATGCAAAGACTGAAGAGTGTGATGGGGAATGTTATGTCCCAGCAGTTGTAAGCTATGTTAAAATCCAGTATAAAATAAACTATTGCTAGTTAAAGTATTTGAGAAGACCAGCTTAAAGCACATTCATTGTTGCTTGTGCAAGAACAGCTCCTCTGTGAACATGAAAGAATTTTGCTCCTCTGTAGTACATAGCTATAAATTATTTGTTTGGGGTGGAATCACATCCTGTTTTGTTTTTTATGAGAGTATTAAGCATGTTTTTGATATGGAATAAGTAATGAAAACCAACAATATTAAGGACACAGCAATATGTCCTAGGTACCTATTGCTGCAGAGCACCTTGGCCGATACAAAAATGGAGACAGAGACTACAGATTCAGCTGTTATTTTCTTGTATTAGCTTACCTTCTAAACCTGTCTGGAAAAGAAAGGAAATAAACTGCTGTTCAACATGCATGCAAGAAAATTTGTTCTGCTGCTTATGTGCATGTAAGATTGAAGGATTTCTTTTGGGTTTATTATTAGCATAATCAGTAACATTGCACTTCATCATCCTGTGATAGTAATCCTTGTTGTTACAGGGCAGAGTAGCAGGACAAATCCTTTTTCACTTACATTAGGGCAAAGCCTAAATAATCATGTTCATAACAGATTTACTCTGGAGTGTACATTGGGGTAAATGAAATCAGAAAACATTGCAACATATGTATTATGGACAGTAATGGGTACCAAGTGTAGAAAATGCAGCATTACTACTTGAACTCAGTTTTACCATTCACAGCATTATTGGACTGCGTTTTTGCTCATGTCAGCTGCTCAGAAGGCAAACATCCCTTAGAAAAAAAACAAAGTGAATTTTATATAACCCATTTCTTTAAATCCTTGGATTTTCAGATTTCATGCTCCTTCCAATGTGATTTCTTATGAGATCCAAAATCCATCACCTTTTAAATCAACAATATTATAGCTGAAGAAAAAGTTAAATCGAGCTCCTAGGACTGGATTAGCATTTTTTCTGGCAAAGAGGTAGATTTACATTAACAGATTTTGCCAAGGACTCTGCTATGTGTGCTTAGGGAGCAGGCTGTCTGAGAAGTGGTCAGAACCTCCAGAGAAGTGGTTCGTCATTGGCTGGGTGGTTCTAAATGTACCAACTTGCTTAAATAGCAAATGATTTTAAATATGAAAGGAAGCTTCTTCCAAGAATTGTTATATTGAGTATCACAAAATTGCTTGTGTGTATTTTTTTTTTCCTGGAGAGCTAGCCTCCATCTGTTTCTAAAAGAGCTTAGCATTCATGAAGTAAGAAATTATATTTCAGAACATAGCTTTTTATCACTCACCAGTTAATGGTGCTAAGAAAACATTTGAGAATATTCTTCTGACTGCAGTGCAGACTAGAAGGAAACAAAAGCAACCACTTGCAGATGTTGTGAAGGTATAGTTCTTTGATTGCAACTTAACCTCTTGCAATCAGAAAGCAACTAAAGAACTCATGACATTTAGGTCACTACAGAAAATGCTGGCATTTGGTGGGTCATATTTCAACTGAGTTCTGAAGACTGAAATGCTGTTAGGCAAGCAATGCATTGGAAGAAACATAAAAAGGGGAAAGCACTGAAAAATGCAAGAGACCAATAGCAAAGCACAACACATTTTAGAGAATACACAATTGCCAATTCCCTCCTCTGGAAGCATTGGTTGTTTGATATGTCATTGACCAAGATACATCAAGGAGAATTTAATTTTTTATTAACCACACAACTCCTGTTTCTGCCTCTTGTTGATTGCTGTTACAATGTTGATGGTCGCCTACTGTATATTTGTGGCATATGGGGGGCAATACACCACCTACTCCATTACCTGATAGTCTCTGAGCAAACTGCTGCTTAGCAAAACTCTTCTCTGTCATGTTAGAGAAAAGCATTCCCTCATTTCCCTTTGGTTCCTTGTCTCAGCGAAGGCAATTGAACAAAGGCCACCCAGTGGATAAATATTCAGTGCATCTTTCTTATCCAACCCTTCATTTAATACTTTTATGTGTTGCTTGGTCTGAACCTTGAATACGCCCGAGAATTTTTATTTTCTGAATAGGTTAACTCGTTTTAAAAATTGTTTTAATTACAGCAAAGAAATCTCTCCTGTCATTAGCTGAGCTCAGTAACAAAAATATTTGTTCCCTCCCACTCTCAAACTCAAGCTTAAGGCATAAAAAAAGCCATGAAAAGATCAAATATTTAACAGCAAATGAAAACATGGATCTGATAATAGATAATTTTTGGTGTAGCTGTCACTGCTGGTAATACGTGAATCCTTTTGTAAACACTCCCACACCTCTCCAGAATGTACGTAAATGAACATATAACAAATGATCACAAATGTTGTAACCATAATTAACATTTTATTAATGCTAATTATATTAATTTATATACTCACAAAACATACAGCAAGTGAATACTTTTAAATTGGCTAAATCTCTCTAGTTTAACAGTGCAGCTTCTCCAAGGTAACTCACTTCACAGAAGTCAAAGCATAATGCACATATAGCACTGCCAACAGCATAAGAACAGCTGTGGTACTATTCAGCTGAAATGGGGAGAAAGGATGCATTTAAAGAGACACAATACATTTCTCTGGTTGACTTGGCATAACCAGATGCGATTTTCCTTTCAATTTGCTGCAGTCCCACGTGTAAGTCAAATGGAGCAGTAACACATGTATCTACAGCAGTTTTAAGAGCAAACTTGCCTGGACACTGATGGTGTGTTGGGAGGGCATTGTTTGGTTGTTTGGAGTGGTTTTTTTCTAATGTGCAACCTTTGCTATGACTTCAGGAAAGAGACACCACGTATTTACTTTTCAGTTTGGTATATTTTGACCTGATAATGTGTTGCCCTTATGGTTTGACTGATGTATGTTTACTAGAACAGAAGTAACCTTTTCCCTTTCTTAGTAAACTGAATGCAGACATAGAAAAGAAGGTAGGGCTTTGGAAGTTAGAAATACTTGTTGCTGCATGTCATCTTTTTACTGCTAGCATTCCTGTTGCCCTTGAATCTTCTGGCTGCACCACCCACACTCAGTTTGAAGGTACACTGGAAGGTCTCATCTTTCAGTCTAAAATAGCATCAGTCTCTTCCATTGCAAAAGCAATCTGGACGACTAAAAACAATATAAAAATCATTTCACTAAGTTAAGTGAGTGTCGCTCAGCTTTCAAATACCTCATTGTGAAATTCCCATGAGTGAGGGGAGAGTAGGAGAGGGAAGTTTGTTTTCTCAGTGTTGCAAAACCCATGTTTCTGCACAGGGAATGAGCAGGAATACATGTCCACTGGGAAGACACAGCTGCTGAGGAGCTCCAAGGTTCCGAGATGGTGTAGTCAGTAACTGGTACTCAGGAGACACTGGTGGAAATCCTTGCCTAGAAATCTTGTTGACTTTACCAGTTTAGCAAAGATCTTCAACCTGCTCCTCGAAACAAAAAAAACCAAACAAACCCCTAAATCATTTAATGCACAGAGGGGAAAAAAGCGGGGGAAATAGAGCTTTGCGTACTGCCCTGGTACACTGAGAATGATCTGTACACAAAGCACACAGCCTGCACTGAGCAATTATTTTCTTCTTTTGGGTATCTGCAGAAAAGTCTGAGAGCAGTAGCATCCTCCTCATCAGTCATCTAAGTGTTTAAAAAATGGGTTTTCATTGTTGCTAATGGTATATGATTTCTAATGCCTTTTAACTCTCACACAGTGAGAATGGGGACAATCTCTAGAGACAACTGATTTTCTGAAATGTGGGTTATAAAGTTACTGAAGTCTGCAGATGCAAGTGGTTTTGAATGAGGGAATCTGAAAACAAGAACAATATCAGCTGAGCTTACTTTTGGAGTTCTTCAATTGTACTTTGTGAGGGAGAAGAAAGCAGAAAGCTTATTTTATGCAAAATCAGAAGAAAGCTTTAGGATTTTGATTTTTTAAAAAGTAAACCTTAGTATTGTTGTACAGTTAAAAGTTGAAAATGATAGCGTCTAAGAAGTGTTTTTCCCTCTTAACCAACAAAAAACTGAAAAAAACCCACCCTAAACTCAAAATCCCTCTGTATCTAAACCTGAAAGGTTTGAATAGACCAGTAAGACTAAATAAAAAGTAGTTTTACACTGAACAGGATAAATTATGCATTTTTACAATTCAGCATATTTAAAGGCAGTTACAAGAAGCAGAAAATACAGGGGAAGGGAAAGAATGAGGGAGAAGTATGAGCACACATGCATTTGCAAGTATGGGTGCATGCAGGAATGTGTGCTTTCAGAATGAATTTAGGAATACACAAAAAAGGCAATAAATAACTGACCCTACCTCTGCAATGTCCATACATAAGGCACTTGGTTAGGAGTGCCTCTACTGAATGTCTTTTCCTCCACAAATACTTCATGCATCATTTTAGTCAGGAGGGAACTGCTCTCATTCCAGGGCCACCCAGTTCAAGAGAGACATGGGCAGACTGGACCAAGTTCAGTGGAGGGACATCAAGACACTTGGCAACTTGGGGAAAAGACACATGAGGAAAGTGAGCTGGGGTTGCTTTGTTGCAGAAGAGGAAGTGAAGAGCTACCTACCTTCCGCTGCCTAAGGAGAAGTTAGAGAGAAAGCAAACCAAACCTTTCTCAGAGGCACAAAGAGAATAACAAGTTGCATACAGGGAAATTTGGACCGGATGTTAAAAAAGTTTTTCTTTACAGAAAAGTGCTTAAGTCTTAGAGCCAAGTAAGTTTGTGGAAACTCTTACCACTGGGGATTTTAAAGCTTGACAGGTAGAGACCCTGAGCAACCCTAATCTGACTTTGAAATCGCTTTTGCTTTGTAGCAAGAAGTTGGACAGGTTGACCTCCAAAAGCCCCTTCTTACAGAACCTTTCTATGATTGTACACTTCTTTGAAATTATTTATTCACTTGGGGAATTTATCTGACCAGGAAGAAAGAAAACCAGAAGTTTACAAAATCCTATAAAACTGAGCAGAGCTAATTAGGATTAGAAAACTGTTTCTGTATCCCTGCCTTAGACTCTGGATTCATATCCATATAGATGATTTAGCTAAGACTAGTAGATAATAATCCAGATCCAGAATGGAAGTTTAATGCAACAGTATGGTGTGGGTCAGGGAACATCTATGTTTTCTGCCCTGTCAGCCTCTGGAGATTGATTAAATGCTGTGTCTGAGTGTAGCTTTGCATCCTGACAGTTTGGCTTGGGACATTAAAAATTTGAGTCCTAATTCCACCTCACTCTTTGAAATACAGTGAGGAGTTGCCTTCAGGCTCTCAGTGGGATAAGCATGTGAATCTGGAATCTGAGAAGAGAGCTGACTACACCAAGAGACAGAACAGAGTTTTCTAAGCATAGTTTTCCTAGCAGAGCTGTGCCTTAGTTCTGCAGTTCCTGAGACAGGAGAAGTGCATAAAGAGCACTCATATTCCTCTCTTCTTACAGAGTTTACAACCTGACATCAGCTGAAAGTGAGTATGGGCAGACTTTGTTTCGGCAAGAACTAGGCAAGGCAGAGGACACTTACTGTCTCTATATGTTAGCAGCAGTTAGTGAGCTCTTTGTGGAAGCAAATGTATGCTCAAAAGCAATACCCTCTCTCCCATCCCCAAGCTTGAAGAGTCCCTCATGTCTTAAGACATTTGATAATTATCAGTCTAGAGCTTTGTGAGGGTGGGAGGAAGTGGAAAGGACGTGTTCCCAACTCTGCTGTGAGAGCTCTTCAGCTCCTGAAAATACAGTATTTTTATTTTAAGGGGAGGGAGTTTGGTCACATCTCAGAGCCTTACATTTTACAGTTATACCTACACATTTTCAATAAAGGCTGGCTCTGTGGCTCTTAGCAGTTTTTGACTAATTACTTACTCAAAGACATATATGCAAGCCAGAGAGCATTAGCTGTGTTTTTCACTTTTAAGGAGGATGTTCACAGAAAACAGCACCCCCCAAGCTCAAGTATACAGGGAGCATTATGCAGATCCAGCAACAACATCCATGCACGATCCCATGGCACCCTCACATTCCCATTTATATGGGGGGCAAGAGGAGAAGGTCATTCATTTTACAAGTACAGCCAAATTTCATGTTTTCATGGTTTTGAGGGGGTTTTTTGTTTGTTTTCAGGGTTGCTTCTTCAGTTGTAATTCACAGTGCAGGGCACAAAGGAAATTGCAGCACTGATTGAACACGTAAGTAGTGGCTGTACTACAGAAGAGGGGTGGGAGTAATAGCTCCTGATATTCCCTAGTAAGTATGTGCTAAAGTTTTTTTGCTGGTAAACTGATGCCTGTGCTAGTGATATTAATGAGTAGTTCAGTGTTGTGTGGTCGTCTTCTATTTTGACAGTGGCAGCATAAACCAGAGCTAATTCCTTCTCATGAAATGGTACTTTTATCTGTGTAAGTCTCTACATACCTAGCTCCAGTGTTTTTTAGGGTTTTTATGATGACTAAATTATAGTCTCATTCTGTTTTATCTGCCAGACCGAATATTT
Source organism: Formicarius rufipectus (assembly GCA_013399695.1). Classification (NCBI taxonomy): domain Eukaryota; kingdom Metazoa; phylum Chordata; class Aves; order Passeriformes; family Formicariidae; genus Formicarius; species Formicarius rufipectus. The sequence goes on from VXAU01006143.1 coordinate 25,919, forward strand.
ACTTATGTAGCAAACTAAACAGAGAAATATTGTCCCTGTTACCAGACACTTGATCTACTAATGCTGAATGACCTCAGCAATAAATTATTTCCGGTTTGTGATACCAAATATCTGCTTGATCTGATTACACACATAATACCGATTTGCCCCTTTGCAAATGCCTTTTGAAACATTACCAAATGTTTTGCATGTTTGTTATAAATTCTGAAGTATTTATTGACTCAAGAAAACTCAGAATCCAGACTGTTAACAATGAACTTACCTGCAATGAGTGGGTTATTTTTTCCAAAATAAGATAGTCCAAGATGGTTGCTTAAGAGATGAGAGTGAAATCCATGCAGTCTTAAATTTGCATTTTCATGAAAGTAGGTCCTCACTTCCAGACTCCTATCAAATCTGCTTATGTTCTTCCAAACGTGATGTACCACATCTTTTTCTTCACAGAGGTGAAGCCCTGAGCCTATCAAATTAAGCAGAATGTGAGTTAAGATTAGCAAGGATATATTTTTAAAACCTACTTCACCAATGAGCTTCAAGCTGTAACTTGCCCTGGTTACTCTGACAGCTTCAATCAGCCTGAAAGTTCATTATTTATTTTAAACTTATAAAGACTGCATTCATATTCTAAAGCAGAAGATAATCCTTATGAGTTAAGATAAATCCATAGACAGTGCCCACTTTAGTTCTAATTAGAATCTGCACATTTATTATGGAAAATGTAAGTTGTATAACTTAATCTTTCATATTGACAACACTGACCATATTATTTCTGCATAAGTTAGCTTTTCACATATATAGCAGTACAAAAAGGATTATTAACTTAAATCCTGTATTACAAACACTGATCCATACAGTGAAGCAATTACATTACAGCAGTTTAATATATAGGGGCATAGAGCTCTTCCCACCACAGTCAATAGCAATTTATCCATTAATTTAAATGAAAGCAAGATTAGGTCTAAAAGAGGTAAAATGCATTTTTTATAGCTACAGTTAATGACAATGTCAAAGTAAAAATAATGAGTCAAATAATTCATTATGTACAACTGTCACTACTACCTAAAAAAAAATATTCAAACCAAAAATCCTTATTGATAATGGCATTTATATAATCAATCAGTTTGCAACATCAATTTGCAACATCTGCAATAATTGCTTCAGCTTGGTTCTAAACTTCATCTTGGATTTAAGGCCAAATAGCAATTAGCAGGGGCTTACCTTCATCAGATCTCAGACATCATAATTCTGCAAGCTGCCAGGACTTATGCCTACCAGCTCCTAACATGTGAGGAACATGATGCCCTAGATGGTCTCCGAAAGTAGCAGTTGTCATTGGCCAGAGATGCCTGTCTACACAATCTAGACTACTCACTCCTTAACAGAGGTTATGCTGCTCCCTTTCCACTCATATACATATGGCATATGGGGGTTTATGGCAAGTTGAATCAGAGTCAGCAGTGCCCCAGCAGCCAGGAGGGCCAACTGTGTCCTGGGGACCATCAGGCACAGCATCATCAGCTGGTTGAGGGAGGGGACTGTCCTGCTCTGCTCTGCATTTGTGTGGCCTCACCTGAAATATTGTGGGCAGTTTGCGGCGCTACAATATAAGAAAGATACAAAGCTATTAGAAAGCATCGGTGACCAGTGACAGGACCAAGGGAACGCTCTGAAGTTGTGTCGGGGAGGTTTAGGTTGGATATTAGAAAAAGATTCTTCATCCAGAGAGTGGTTGGGCACTGGAACAGGATCCCCGGGGTAGTGGTCACAGCACCAAGCCTGACAGAGTTCAAGAAGCCTTTGGACAATGCTTGCAGGCACATGGTGTGACTCTTGGAGATGGTCACGTGCAGGGCCAGGAGCTGGACTGCAACAATTCTATGATATACTTAACGCTGAAAATTCACACCTTGAAAATTAGAAACTGGGGTTCAACTATCTTCTCTGTTGTGACCCCGATAAAGGAATGATTGACCTAGCTCATAAACTAATCTGACGTGGAAGATACTCATCTACTTGCTGTTGAAGCAATTCCATCACATAGAAACAAATGAGATGAAAAGTGAGCACAAAAGATCCCATCTGCACATGAAGAAGACCTACACCGCTACCTCTAAGTGAAGTAGTTTCTTGCTAATGGCTCTCACAGGTATGTGAAACTTTTGTTCAATATAAAATGTCTTCACCAAGAAGTGCTAAGGCTTTCCAGATTTGCTGCTTCTTAGCTATTCCAGGCAATCATCTTAAATTGAGCATGTAGCAGGATTCTCTGTGATATGAAAAATTAGAGTTTGATTTTTCCAGGCCATGGCAGAGAAATAAAATTGTGTTTCTCATAGCCAGTACTGTGACTTCTGCATAGTGTTAGACTTTCTAATCACACCTGGGTTTTTTGACAATATGAATACAGACTTCTGGCACAATCTCTATGTGAAGTAAATCTGTGCAAACTCACTCAAATTATTTGTAAAATCTGATAACTTGCTAGAATGGCAGCTGTAAGTCTAAAACAAAGGCTGGGAACTACTAGGAAACATACATAAGTCTTGGCAGAACTGGGAGTTAAATGCTGGCTTCCAGTTTGGAGCAGATTCCCAGAGGCTCTTAGGCACTTTGTATTTTTGCAGAGCATTGCCTGTCTTTGCAGTGCAGGAGATGAGGCAGCCAAAATGAAGAAAATATGGCAAAATCCAGTATACCTAAGAGGAATGAACATATCAAAGTTTTCTGCCCCAAGGAAAAGCTTGAGATTAAATAAGAACAAGGCCTACCTCTTCATGTATTTGAAACCAAACATAAGCAAGAGTGTTTTTATCTTGAAAATACCTCTTTTATTCCTTTCTTATGGACATTGCTGAAGAAATGAGTGGGTGGTAATGTATTTAGAACATGTCTTGTAATGTCTCATTAATTAGATAAAGAAATAAAATAGCCTTCAAATATATATAGCACATTAATGAGAAATTATTATTTTGTTGATAAAGCTGACGATCAGATAGGATGATAAAAATGTTCTTGAAGCTAATCAAGATCCAGATTTTCCAAAATATTAGAGGACCATTATCACTCAGCTGTCTGAAACAACCTTCAATCATTTGTTTTAATAAAAACAATATTAATATAATAAAACATTGTCAAAGAACATGTATCCTAGTTTGAAAAACTGTGACTCGGATTTTATTTTATAACTGTCCATGATTTGTCTTGGGCATTCTTAATGTCACAAATGGAGACCATTCTCTATTGATAAAGTTCTAGCCAATTGACTTTATCTCTTAATTATTTTTGTGACTTATTGATTGCAGAATTTGCTCAAGTAAGAAGTTATTCTTTAATTTCCATGATGGAAGTGCTCATTTCATAAGTATTAGATTAGTGGAGAGTATACTATTTGTATAAACATGCATATATCATTAAAGAATACATTGTTTTCCAGATGTCTTCAAACAAAAGCAAGCTCATGAGGTACTGATTTGCTTTTTCAGCATCTACTCATGTGGATAGTTCCAGTTAATATTCATGTAAGGATTATATAATTCAATATACATATTTTGTATTTATTTTGCTTTGTTTTGCCTGATTTTTCTTCTATGTTCATTTTCCTAGAAAACACACACAATGTTTTCTTGAGATTGCTTTCACAGTAAGATTAATTTTTAAGCTAAATGCAGCTAGAAACAAACCTACAGAGCAACATTTCTTGTCTAAAGAGGATGAACATTTCTGTGCTGTGGGGGAAAATCCTGAACTTCTTGGGAAACCAAATGGAGGAACTACCCATAGGTTTTCATTCTCTTAATCCCTTAATGTCAATTAACTCCTATAACAAACGAAAGGACCAAACATGTATAGGGCCACACACACTTTTATAATTTCATGCCAAATTAGTAGTTCTTACACTTTCTATTGTCCTAGCATCCAGGAAGCTCCTGCACACACAGTCATGGGTGTTCTCAGTTCAGCCAATCCATTGCTCCCACATGCATCCCCAAGGATTACATCTTATGATGGCTTGTGGCTCATCAAGATTTAGAGTTCTGGAAGATGTGTTGGCTTCAGACAGACACAAAGATCTCATTTAAATTGTTGGGGCTCATTTATCCGTCTAGATTGAAGCTAAAAGACAAAAGTGATGAAGCAGGTAGTATTTTCAGTAATCCTCATGCCTACTAGATCTAGGCTGGAATATGCTGAATTCCACTGCATAACCCTGCACAAAACTTGGGGCACAAAGGTCCCCTCAAAACTACAATGGACAGCATGGTTTGTCTCAAAATGGCAGCGATGCATAGTTATGGATTTCCTCAGCTGCAGAAGGTAAGAAGAACGTCTGACTTCCACAGCATATATATATATAACTTTGGTTATCAAAACTGGATTTAGTGCCTAATTTCAAAACTATAACTCTGTCCTGGCAGTCAGCAGTTCCTTAATCCTGGTGACACCTTTACCAAGTACTGTTTTTTTGACCTAACATGCTGGGAAGTTGGGGTGCAAAGAAGAGCAACACGACACACACCTGAGGGGATGCTAATATCCAAGATCTCAAGTCAGGCATGCTTTAGAATTGTATCTTCAATGAAGCTCACTTCCATGGGAAGAGGTAAAAATAGGTATGAGAAACCTCAGTTTGGTGGGCGGGTTTCCCACTATTGAGACAGACATGAGCCATGTGCCAGTATCCACACCTCCCATGTTCCTCCTACATTCCAGAGTAAAACAGTGCTTTATGTCCAGGTCAAACAAAGAAGATATGTGGGTCACTACCCTCAGACAAGAGTTCTACCTGTTGGATCCAGGAACACAGCAGATCTTACCTGTAACTTTGGTTCAGGGCACAGGATCTGAGCTGCGGAGTGATTCAGACACCCTGCTGTGCCCAGGGTTTCCTATTAACTGCACTAGGCAGGTCCCATTCTTCTTGTGGGACACATCTCCCTGTGACCTGAAACACCAAACTACCATTTTTGCAAGAATGGTGCCAGTTTCCATGCAGGTGGCCAGGCACCTCAGGGTTACACATTTTGGCACCAAGCCTATGGTTTTTAATAGGGCAGAGTCGTATTTGGGTAAGCATAAATCAGTTGCAAATATATATATATTTTCTTTTTTTTCTTGATCTTCAGTAAGATTCCAATTGCCTTGATGCTGGTTGATATTAGTGGAAGCTATCAGCAGCTTTCAAGATAGGACTGCATTAAAAAACCAGCTCATGCATATGCAGCTAGTGGTAAATAAACAACTATCTGTCTAATTAAAACATGTCCAGGAAAGTCTAAACTAATTTAACATCTAAATGATGGGTTATAAAGAGGTAAGGAAAACCTAGAAATATTAGCTTTTAAAAAAATTGTTTGGCATAAGAATTATAAAATGAATGGAAGTATACATCAAGGCATCTAGCATGAAAAAAATGGAAAAAAAAAAAAAAATCACAAAGTTATGGAAAGAGATAAAAGTCCATGTGTGCTGCAAATGAAAAGACACGGCAGAAACGTGCTCAGCTTCCCCAACCTGTTATTAACGTCTGAGAGAAAAAAACTACCAAAATGTTACAAACTAATTAAATTGAGCGTACAAGGGGAGGAATGGGAATATATTATTATGCAAATGCAAGGTTTTGCCTACATAAAGCAAATGCTAGGAGTTGGTATGGTGGCACACAATGAGCGGGGTGCCTGCAGGGCTGCCCAGGAGGCGATGCTCACACCGAGGGACCCTGGTGCTGCAGCATCGCACTCGGGTGTGGATGGACCTGATAACAGAAAATGGGGTAAAATCCCACAGAAGGGAAGGGTAGGAAGGAAAAATGTACCTGGGACTCCCTACAAAGGGAGAGAGTGATTCAGAACTGCTAAAGCAACAGTGCCATCTACTGTGTGCTGCCTTGTGGAAGCCAGATGATTTTAGCCGTCTTCTGCTCTGCTGCAGCGATGGCAGCAAATCGAAAATCCCCCATGTAGCACTGAGCTGAGGAGGGCAGGACGAAATCCAGCCTTCCCTCCAGCCCAGCCTTTGTACCCAACTGTTTATATAGGCCTCCTGAAAAACCATTTCTGGACTGTCCTTGTCAGACACCTTGCCCATTTAAAACAAAAACAACAAACAAACAAACAAACAAACAAACCCCTCAAAAATAAAAGGTTTTCTCTCTCAGCATAGTAGGACCTCATGCTCAGACACTTTTGAAGGAGCAGTCCACTATAAAGCCGTCCATCAGCAAGACATGCAGCTGTGAATGTGTAAGCAATCAAACAGCTGCTGTCCAATCCCTTTCCTATGATGCATTTCTGTCACCTTGTAAAAGGGTTTTCTGTTACTTGTGCAGATCTGGTGTCAGTTTCAATCCATATTTTTATACAAAGTCCTTTTCACAGTGTTCATTACATCTCTGAATGCCTTTATCCATTATATTACATGAAGCAATTATAACAGAAAAGTCTAATTAATATTATGAATTTTTATAATGCCTTCCATTACAGCTCTCAAAACTTATTTCTAAACATTGAACCTGACAGAACTCATAAAATACAGATGTAGCCACTCCATGCACAGTTCTGGTGGATTTAAGTCTATAATCCATATATTCATATTTATGCATCTAGTAATTTTAGCCTTTTCTCAGCGTTCTTACATTTTTAAAGAGTTCCCCAAAAACATATCCAGGACAGAGTAGGAATGGAGTTTTGGTAAAATGATACCTATGTGTGACCTTCTTCTGGATGTTTAACCTATTTCTTAAGGACATTTTGCAGGATGGATAGTCTAACCTCATTAGCCTAGGAGATGCTGTACTTATTAGGCCCTATTAAAAAAAAAAATCTCCCATACTAGGTCATTCTGCTTCAAAAATGTTTGTAGACAAAAGGCTACTCTTGACATATTCCATCATCTACTCATTTTCCTCATCAGACCATTGCTCAGGCACCTATTCTTTCTGTGCGAGTGCTGCAGAATCGCTGCAATTTGTCTGCTGTGGGTGTTCAACTTTGGTTTGCTGTTAATTTACAGACTTTCAAGCTGTCTTCTATGTCCTCTGCCACTGTTCCTAGACTCATTAACGATGTGTGGAGGCGAGGCTTTAGGAATTAGACAATGTGGGATGCTGGGGCAACAGATGCTCTGTGTTAACTCAGCAATGCTTCATATTCCAGACCTGATCTTCACAATCAAGGGTTTAAATTTGAATTTCAGAAAGGAATAAAACTTGCAATGAAGTGTTTGCTATGATAAGAGATGAATTCCAAGAACTGAAGTCAGCTCTTGCATGGGTTCAAAATATGAGTCCAAATCTCTAAGGGTAATGAATGAACACACGCTCCATTGCTAAAGTACCTGAATCTCTGCCTTAGCACATACAGGCTGCATCAAGGATGCATTTCTTCTGACTTTCTTGGCTTCTTAGAACTTTATATGATTACATTAGATAGGAAGAGCTATAAGATCTGGAGGTTTCACATTAATTATTAACCTCAGTATCTGACTCCTATGTTCTAAGATCTACAGCTCTGAAAAAGGAGACACTTCTGGCAGTAGCTACCTTGGGAGGGTTGAAATTTATTAGAAATCAAACTAATCTATACTGTTTCCTGCTCAGGAAATTGAATTCTAGAAGTTTGTGAGAGTCAACACAGAATTGACTCAGACTCCTAATTCACACAGATGAACAACATTTGCATTGAGATAAGAAAAATCGGTTGATCTAAATCTTGTTGCAAATCAAATTTAGTCATTTTGGAATCCAATATACCATATTTAAGTTAGTTAGTGGGACCTTCAAAAATGGAGAGTGGAGACACTGTTCTTTAAAAATAGATGCAACAAGATTATCTGTTAAAAATAAGAGACATTGGGGGGTTTTTTTGCGTATTTAGCCAACAGATACTTTTAATAAAAGGGTGATAACAAGTTCCCATTATTTGGTTATAGATTTCTGCTGGCTGAGGTTCCACAGTGGCAATTTTTGAGAGCGTTCTTTGTACTCATGAGCTTAATCAGAAACAAGACTCAGCTCTGTATTTTCCTCCACAAAGTCAATGGACTAAACTCATCAAAGTCATAGGGTTAAAATTAGCTCAATGTGTCTTTGTTGAAATGTTTATAATGCAAATGGTGGCTATTCAGAAAAAATAGTAACAGAGTCTGTAGATGGATTTGTTCCTATGTTACCTCTCTGGGCAGCTGGAAGATAACTCCAGGAAGAAACGTATGTCTTCTTGTGAGTCTGAAGAAAACCCTACCTTCCTATTGTGTAAAGTCTTGGCTTCCCATTTTCAAGAAGGTAGTGGACATCTTTGTTCCAATGCTTATTAGCTAGAGTTAGAAACACTATTGAAAGCTCACAGATGCAAGTTATTCCAGCTAGAGCAATAAAACCTAAATGAAGTGATGGATGTTCCCTCTGAAGCCAAGAGTTTCAACACTTCCTCGCCTAACACCTGCTGAGGGAAAATAGAACTGACCTTCAATGAGGGATGGCTGTGGGAACTGTCTCTGGGAAGTGAGGATTGACTGTAACCCCTGCAAGTCATGAACGATCAGGCCCAGTCTCAGGTGCCTTTGTAACAGCAAATGTCTGCAGAGATCCACTTTGCTGAGAAACAACTTTCTGCTGTCAGCAACCCTCTATGTGGGACGAAGGCATCTGACACTGATGTTAAGTGTGCAAAGCCTTTTGAAGCAACTGGACCCCAGTGCCACAGGCATGCTGTGGCTTGGAAGCAGACAGTGGGGGGAACTCAGGTGGGGATTGTAGGGAGTGTATTAAGCTGTTACCAATATCTCCATGCTCTGGCTATGCCTGTGTGAGTGCTGCTCCAGCTGCTGTGTTCTGTTGGCAATTAAATGCTTAGCACAAAAAAAGCTGAAGAATGTTTCTTGATTTCCAGCTTTGCAAACACCTTTGACCAACATCTCCAAGAGTGACAGCCTCAGACTGTATTAATGAGTAGCTACTTCCCAATGGGAACTGTTATATCAGCATTTCTTCTCCCTGTACTCTTTCCTGCCACTATCATGAGAGGTAACACAGATGTGCTTGAGAAGCTCAAAGATACTGCAGCAATAGAGGTATCCAAAACAGCCAGGAGCGCTTGGGATACAGAAGCAGATATTTTAACCTTGGAATGACAGCTATCTTTCCTCTGAAAATAGGGTTATGAATATAGCATTTACTTTTACACCATCAAATAGAAATGATAACATAATGGATTGGCACTTCTGCTGTTATTCTGCAGCTACAAAAGCACATAAACTGAAAGGCCAGGGGAATGATTCTTTTCCTTAATTCCTCTGCAGATACAGAAGTATAATGGGGAGCCAGAAATGGACCTCTACTATGGGAATCTGTCACTAGAAGAAGGAGTGGGCACAGTGTCAGAAATTATATACAGTGCTAATGATATATTAGGCAGGAGATAATAAGCCTTTTAGGGATTCCTAAATGTATTACTTGCTAATTTAGGAGGTACCCTGGGTGGAACTTATGAGGTGGTACTAATTTAGAAGGTATCATGAGTAACTCTGCTTGCTGGAGGGCTGAAATGTAAATCCCATTGTGTGACAGGGAAAACGAAAACGCTCCTTCCATTAAGTCTGTGATCTGTCCTGCACTTGCCACAGGGAATAGCATAATTTAAAAGCTGCCTTCTAGGATGTTGAACAATCACTCCTCATCAGTGAGATCGCTAGATTAAAAATGTGAACATTTTTACATTACTAGAGGGATTATTATATTTTGTTTAATATTTCATATATTTGACATCAAACTACCATGTAACAAGTATAATGTATTAAAATGTCCTTCTAGTCATGTTATTTGCTGCCTTCATGTAATAAGACTCTAACTGCATTTGTACAGTGGTTTGATTTATGTTTTGTAGTGTCAGGCAGAAAAAGACTTTTAAACTGGTTGTCGTAGTCAGTTCTGATCTGTCTCTGATTTTCTATGGATCCTGAAACAGGAGGTTCTCCTTGAAGACAGAAGAATTTTTGTATCCTTCCCTTAAGTGTAAAACTGATGCACCTTCCATGGAGCTGAATGCACCTTCAGGCACCAAGCACAGAAGTTCAACACTGTGTTCAACCCTGATTAATTCCTTCCACAACTGGGAAGAATTCTGGGACTTTTGGGTCCATCCCTCTTCACTGCTGTATACCTACAGCTCCCACCATACTCAGTGCAGGGTGAAGCTGGTTGGAGCTGTTCCCTTGGTCCTACTATACTAGGGTGAATACCTCATGCAAGAAGACTCCATTGCAAATATCACCTGACAATCATGGCAGGGCTGAGCTTGACACCCCACATGCACATCAGCTAGGTCAGTCCAAACCATGTAAGCAAGTTTGTGCTTCTTTACTGGGTCACGTTGTCTTCCCTTTCTTTATTTTACCTTTTTTTCCTCCTCTCCTGAAGTTAAAGTGAGTACCTCTCCGTGAGCAGTGCAATTGTTACTGCTCTATTGTTGCGGCTATGCATTGTTTCTCCAGCTTCAGACTGCAGCTTCCCTTTTTTAGGACTGACACTAGAGTAGGAACATTAGACGCAGGCAAAAGAGAGAAAGACAGTCATCTTTTTACAGCAGAAGAGAACTAGATGTAAATCTCGCTGCCTACAGCACATGGTAAAATCTGGGTCTAGACAAAAGTGTTATGTTCTGTGTTTCTAAACATGTTTCTAAATTGTTTCATACCAATATTACAAGGGAACCAACATCCCTCATTTCCAAAATACAGGTAGCAGAGGCAGTGAGTTCATGTAGAGCTTCACCTGGAACAGGAGTTCACCTGGAACTCCTTCCTATGTCTTTAATATTTGCAATCGCCACTCAGGAGCTATTTGGTTTAAAGATAAACCAGCAGGAGAAATGAATCCAACTCAGAGTGAGATTGCAAGTCAGAATAACAATTAAAAAAAATCACAATAAATACACTGGCACAGAAGGAAAATCCGTTTGACCCACAAAAACCAGAAGTGCAACTCAGGAGAGTGGGGCACAAACAGAATGGAGCTCACCAACCCCTGTGCTGAGCACCACATGGCCACCCTGAGTTCAAAGTGGAAAAAAAGAAACCCTCTAGTGAGGATGACGATTGCAGTCTGGTCAAGAGTGGCAGTCTCAGTCCTGTTAAGGCTCTAGTCCTCCTCTGGATCTGACAAGTGATAGCCCCAGTTTATATATGCTTGGGCTTAGATGAGAATGCCCAGTCCCTCCCCCAGGGTGGGGAGTTTCACGATGGGTGATTTACTCTGTGAGGTGAGTCATGGCATAATTTTGGCATCCCTGATGGCCCATTAGCAGACATGACGCCTCAGGTGGGTGTGAAGGTACTAATGGCTCCTCAGAGGGGTGTTATCTCACCTGAGTCATAGGTGTGAAGACAGGAACACTTCCTTATCTCACAGAAGTTCCTAAACACCCAGTTTGTAGCCTGAGGGGTCAGGTATGCCCTGGGCAGCTGCTGCAAACAATCCACTAATAACAGTTCATGAGAAATGACAGANTAGCTCATAAGAAAATGACATAGAGAGTTTAGAATACACACCCACACAGTGACAAACTGGTCCTGGCTACTATAACCAGGATAGTTGGCTAACATAAATGTTCGTCTAGAATCATGCTGGAATCTGAGGATTTATGAGCTACAGGGGCACAGAAAAGTATATTCTTCTTTTCAGGCTGGATGCTGCTTCCTGATGCTTGTTCTCCCATTTTTACTTATTCTGGTTGTTGTTCTTTTTCTTCTCCTTTTTTTTTTTTTTTTTTGCTATCCCCCTGTGTAACTGATGAAGACACTCTTCTGCTAATGATTAACATGTTTTGCATGGCAAAGTCAGAAAAGGAGGGTTGAACTGGCATCAGTCAAGCAGTCAACTTTAATTAAAAATGTTGAAAATCGTTAATAACAAACAAAGAGACAAAGGAAGGAGAGTGGCTTAACAGTAAGAAAGAGAGAACATAATAAAAAAAAAGAATTAAGGAGAAGTGAAAGGAAAAGACAACACAATTAAAGAGAAAACACAGATAGCTAGTATAGAAGGAATTGTGTATTAGTTGTCCTGGCTTCTTACTAAAGTGACAACATGTCTGCCAGTAGTCACTAAGTGGACACTGTTTCTGTCTTGGCCCCCTCGTGTTTATTAACTGCCTGCTATTTTAAAATATTCTGTTGCTAGTTTGAACTGCAGCAAGGCGACTGTGGGGCATTTCTGCTGTGCATTTGTTGTTGAATACGCACAGGAGCCTAGGTCCTCCAGAATATCCAGCTGCAGGTTTGGGGAGTACAAGAGAGCACAGACTGGTGCAGACTGTGGGGATAGTTCAGTGATCATCACCCTGGCAACACTGGCGAGAGAAAAGCAATGCTTATCTTTATCCAAATCTAGACTATGTTAAATTGATGTTAATGTGAAAATTACTTACTGAGAAAAGCTATTAGCTTCACAAAGAAGTCTTGAAATGTCACTGCTTTGCAACATATTAGCCTCACTAAAGAACATTAAACAGCCTCTCTAATGGACACCTCAGACACCAGGGAGAAGTGAGTCACTGGTGAATTTCCACAATCTCCCCTAAGATTAGTCCTTATGAAGACTTGGACATGCTGGATGAATGTTTTCACCCATGTACTCTAATATCTGCATTCCAGTCCAAGGAAGATGAAACAACTACTGTAAATTCATAACTTTGAGCCAAATGATAAATGAACAAAATCTATCTCTGACATAGGCTTTGTGAATCTAAAAATTTACCAAGTTTAACTGAGAGCATTCATTTGCTTTCTGTTCTCCAAGCTCTGTGGGATCATTTAGACCAGAGCAACCTCTGGTTCTCCAAAGGGGGACTAGAAAGTGTACTGGAAGTCTGTGAGACACTGGCTTTACGTTTCTACACAATATAAAAAGAGGCTATGTAGATTCATTGTAAAGAGTGTTATATTAATTTATACAAACAAAATATGGATATTGGAGGGTGGGGTTAAAAGATGATATATCAGCTTTTCACAAACCACAACCTCCTAAAGTTCTGCAGTAAATAAAATTTTGAATCAACTGAGTGTGAAAATGATATTTGAGCTTTCTACAAACATCCAGGCCAAAATGGACTCCAGAAGCATTCAGTTTGGTGTCAGATGTATACATTTTCTTAGATGAAGCAAGCTGCGTACAATTTAACTTCTTTTCTTCTTTTATAGGCTAAAGAACACATTTCAAATAGTTCACTCTAAGACCTACCAAAATTTTAGCGATTAACAGAAAGTGAATGTGCTGCCTTATATGATTATAGATCAATTAAAAAGAGATCAAATGTGAGTTCTTCTATATTTTAAACCCCTGCATTGCTTGATTAAAAATGCCAAATAACTTTGTAATATCTACCACGAAAAAACACACAGAAAAACTGATGCATAAGTAATTAAAAATCAATATAATTTACCATCATATATTTTAAGTCCTGTTTTGATGCAAAATACCAGCATTTTATTTGAAGGAGAAAATTCTACTTTTCAGTTGGCTCACAAGTATTGCTCAGATAATAAATTACAAAACATGGTAACTACTTCCCAAATACCTCCAAACATGCTCATGCACAAAGGCACATACACATACAGGTGCTTAGAAAGACTTAATTTAATGAATTAAATTCAAGGTTAGTATCTTTGTGGCTTCATTTGTGTGTAGACAGAAAACACAAATGCCATTCTTCACACTGTTGTTTTCCAAGTGGAAAGAGAAGGTAAGTCTGCTGAAAGGAACATAGCACCCTTGTGGACAGAAATGGCTGTGGAAAGGCATTATCTTAATCAAGTCACACTTGATTGAATGAATTTCCCAAAGTGAAGGTTTTATTTTTCTATATTCTTCAGCTCTCCTACCAGTGCCATTCACAGGGCATTATATTACTCTATGCTAGAGAGACTTCTCTGCTTACACAGGCAAACAATTTAGGAACCACCAATAACCTCTGTTGTTCCCTGTAGTGAAAATATGAACACATGCACGGACCAGTACAAAACTCCATATGTACATACAGAGACTTCCATTACATCTTTAAGAACAAAAAGGACAAGGAAAAAGCAAGGAAAGTATAATTAAAACAACCACATTTCCTTGGTGGAAGCAGCTTTGCTGTTACTCACTTGGTAATTTCTTTTAGCTGATTTTGGAATGTTTTTTCTGAAAAAATACAGAGGTTTCTTTTAAATGTGTCATGCTTAGGCCTATTTTGAAGGTGAACATTTTAATAGATAGGGAGAAGAGATTTTCTGACATCACAAGCATTTGGCATAGGGCACTGTAGATGTTGATGAATCAGATGTTTCTCTGATATATCTTCTTAGTAAATCTGAATGTTAAATATATTGAAAGATAGTACTTCAAGCCCTCTGCGTACATGCTGCTGAGGCAAGGAAGGCTAGACAAAGGAAGGCATTTGTGCCCTACAGCTTCACTGACCTTGCTTAGGTGCCTAAATTAGTCTGCAGATGTCCTTGAGCTCTCTCACGCCAGAGGGGAGAGACTCCAGCACAGTATGGGTTACTTCAGTGACTCTCCCAGTGCTTCTAAAGAGGACTGTGTCCATCCCTGTCAACTACGGATACAGTATCTTAGGCCTAACTACAGTTGTATACCTTAAAGGGAGGTGCATAAAGCTGGTGTTGTGAGCACACTACCTGTTTTAGGTAGGTTACCCATCCTGTGACCAGTGGTTTTGGAGCCTGCCAGCCTCCTCTGTTCTGCACTCCTTGTATGAAAGGTAAGAGAGAGGATTCTGTCCATTTTCATGCCCACTCACACCTGCCAACACTGCCTTTGCAGGAGGAGAAAAGCAATTAGTTGCTTTTGTGAACATGCCGATGGTGCAAAGGCTGGAAATCAGGGAGAAAATGGAGCAGTACCTATTTCCCTCAAAGAGTTGCATCAAAAGAGTAATTTTTTTTTTTTTAATTTTTTTTTTTTCTTTTCTCCCCCCACCTCCATGTCTGGGAAGTGGAAATTAAAAACAGGCTATCCATCAATGAATTTATGGTATCTGAAACTCCTCTGAGCCCTAGGAAAGCACAAAACTCTGCCCTTTGGTCCTCTTTTCAATCTGCCTGGGTAAGCTCACTTTATGAGGCAGCATAATTTGCAGTGACCTTTTCTGAAGCTGTTTATACTCTTCCTGCTTTGCTGGCAACCACCTTTTTATCCACGCATAATGTGACTCCACATACATTGGGTATAAATTTCAGGCATTGTCACTAAACCCTGTAAAGTGATCCCAGGCTGTAGGTGGCTGTACTGCTGCAGGATGCTGTCAGTACTGCTGGGTTGCAGAAGACAGTGCTGATGGATGGTTTTTGAAGGCTGGTTGGCCCTTATTGCACCACAGAAAAATGCACGGAATGAGTGGGGGAGGAAGAACTTATAGAATTGTTATTCTGCCTCTTACTTGTACAGAGAAAGGATCATGCAATTTTATAAAAGCATTTTCAGAGTTACTTCACATGTGAGTATTTAAGTATACCTCTGTACCAATGTATTTAAGGCCTTATGCCCATTTAAACATCTACTGAGTTTTTAAATCTTGTTTTTGCCACATATAAAATGGGGAAAGTATATATTCTCATACAAATGAAGGCCCTTCTACAGCCAGAAGTTTTCCTTCAGCTGTAACTATTTCAAGATTTCAGGTCCCACATGTGAGAACTGCAGAAGAACATGTGACATAATAATACGCATATTTTCTTAATATTTTACAAAGTAATGTATACTGTTATTTTTATAGAATTATTTTCACACATACTAATTATAGTTTGTAGAACTGTGCAAGGCAGTCTGAAATGCCCCTTGAATTACTCAAGAATTGCCTTCTGATGGTTGTGCAGCAAATTTACCCTTGAAATTTTGAGAAACTGCACTGAGGAGATGATGGTTAATTTCCCTTGCTTGCTTCCTTTATCACTCTGTATTTACTTGTATTTCTCTCTCATGTGGTGAAGACCTTTGAGGCTTCTTTTTTTTTTCATTGTTTAAAGAAATAATCTGAAGTATCAATGATTTCTCAACTTGCAGAAATTATATGCTGTGGTATGTTTTTTTCAGGTAATGTGCTGGCCTAGCAAAGTAAATAATGAGTCCAAATCTCTCCAGAATAAATGCAAAAATTTTTAGATCCATCCTCCTTCACTGAAATGATGACGTAAAGATATTAACTGAAAGATTTATTTTTCTGAAGCTATAGAGTAATAATAGGAAATTGATTAATTTGTATTCTAAAAAGTTTAAATTGCAGAATGCATATTCTAGTAAAAAAACCTTAGAGACTGTTCTTGACATTGCCAAAAAAGAGAAGAATTTTAATGAAAATGAAAAAAAAGTATGAAGAAAATATTGGGAAGTTGGCAAAAAAGGTTGACATATTTTTCATTCTTTTTAAGATTTCAGTGATTATAAACTTTTTAATCTGAATCTTAAGTGATTTCAGCTGGAATCTGAAAAACTGTTTTGAAATGCCACTTCAGTCCACATCTTGGAAATTGGTCTTTGCAGGTCATTGCTGCTT
This sequence comes from Formicarius rufipectus, assembly GCA_013399695.1. Lineage (NCBI taxonomy): Eukaryota > Metazoa > Chordata > Aves > Passeriformes > Formicariidae > Formicarius > Formicarius rufipectus. The sequence goes on from VXAU01006143.1 coordinate 42,463, forward strand.
TCCTCACATAATGGGCTGGTGTTCCTAGCCAGGTTGCATGCCCATGAGTGTGCCACTGGGCTGTTGGAATATAGCAATGGATTTTGGGAAGTTACCAGTTACAGGCAGTGTGGGGAAGTTTGCTAACGTGCCAGAGTTGGCCAGTAGCCCCAGAGCAGTAGGTATAACACATTTCAGCTATAACTTCCTTTAAAGTATTACAGCAATACTTGAGATTAAAACGTTTTTTCTTCAGTCAAAGGTTGGAACACCTTTTCTATTTTATTCTAAATTCTGAAGAGGAATTTTCTTGTTGACTAAACTTTAGATTTTTCACAGAATGCAGCTTTTTTGTCAAATGTACTACCAGTGTATTTGATAAGAATTGAGGAACAAATTGTGTAGCCCTATTGTATACAACATTTATCCTAATCATTTGTCCCCTTTCTGCTTTGCTCTTCTTTTTGCTCTCTGGTTTGTCCACATCAAGAGTTTCTCTAAGCACTTTGAGAGCTTCTGAGAATGGTAGCCATAGCAAAGTCACCCTGTCAAGACAGTATCCTTTCCATGAGTGGATCCCAGTTTTTCCATTCCTTTAAAGAACACCACCACCACCAAAAACAATAGATACCTCAAAAATTATGCTGCTCTGAGGCTTAGGATGAGAAAACTTCAGTGTGTACTAGAAACAAGAGTAATGTTCCTCATACAGTTCTCTAAAAGATTATAAAATTAAACTTGAATCATTTAATACACATAGAGATAGTACTGTTTTCATATATTATGAGATATGACTACAGTCCCTGCAGCATTTCAGTTCCTTTTTTCCCTGTCATCTGCACAGCTAATATCAGATGACAATGCTGAGATCCACCAATTCTTTTCTAATGCCATGCTCAAAATGAGAGCCAGCATGTGACATAAGGCATTCTATCTCCCTCCCCTGCCCTTGCTTGCTTTCTCTGTCTTGCTCCCTCTCAGATGCAAATACTGTATCTTTATTTGCTTCTCATGCATATTTCTATACTTTAACAGTGATATACAGTCTTTTAATAAGAATTCAGAATACTACCTTCAGTCGTGTGTATCTCTGAGGAAGGTATTTATGAGGGTCTTGATTGAGGAATGAAATTAAAATTAAAGCAGATCAGTAGAAATTATTTTCTTAATGGTAAAATCTGAATTATACATTAAAGTACCATTTAGTCAATCAATGTTATTGTTCTTTTTTAAAAAGACAGTAGCTTTTATGTGTTCTGTATGCTTGCAAAAGTTTCTTAGCTTGAATAAAAGGTTATTATTATTCAATTGAATAATTGAAATTTAAATTATTGGTATTGCACTTCATATTAAAACTACTTTCCTGGATGCATTTGATTATGTCAAATTTACTTTTTAATCCCCTGTCTGGAGATCATTTTCTTTCTCACCCTGCATTCTTTCTCACCCTTGTAGTGATATCCTAATGAACACACACAGTCCAACCTCATATCTTCCATGTAAATTACTTTGCATACCTCTCTTAGTCAGATCACATCAGAGGCTATCTGGTGTCATATAATCCTGGCTACTGATATGTGGAAAATCTTTTCAGGTGATTAATGCCATAGGCATCTAATTTTCCTGCAAAGCAATATTGCAGTGTTTATGTGAATGCCTGACTTAGGGATATGAAATGGACATTTAGAAAAGTTAATAATCTGTGCCTAATCTGCTCCAAAAATTATCTGTTGGCATTTCTATAAATAATTGCAGCTTTATTCCTTCTCTCTAATGGAATTACATACTAATTTATTAGATGCGTTGTTCATTAAAAACTTTGAACTTTGTTATAAATCCATTGCATGGGTAAAATAAACATATATAAAACTACACATAAAATGCCCTTGCATTTGAAACAAATATTAAGTAAAAAAGGGATAAAATAACTGGGTTTTGATGTTTGTTTTCTTGCTTTCTTTGTTTTCTTAATGCTCAAGCAAATGTGCCTTTCAAAAAGGTTTCATGTTTGCTAGAAACATAGGATCTGCTCTTGCTTGCACACTTGGATACTGTGATTCCTGGGCCTAACACTGAAATTCTCAATGAAGATGACAAATCATACACAAAACAATCCAACATAATAAAATATCAGGGTGAGCAGGCATACCCAGAGTGGAATATTCTGTGAGCATTCTTCATGGTTAGCATTCAATATTGCACTGATAATGTTAGCATGGCCAAAGGTGCTGCATTTATTTGCCTGTACCTGTGAATTACATAATTGTCTGCAGTTATCAGTCTGCTCCTACCTCTGCAGAAGAATTTTCCCTCAGCCAGAGATTGTCCATTAGCTTCACTAGAAGCAGCATTGGCCTTTCACAGCCTTCCATATTTTAAGCAAATTTTATTTTAGAAAGTAACCATTGATTCCTGAGATTTGACATAGGAAGCACCTTAAAAATGGCTTTGAATACTCTTAATTAGCTCAAGAATTAGTCTCATTCCTATTCTATGCTGCTATTACAGGTATTTATCTCAACTGATTTCAACAGGGCTGCTTCTGTTTTACACTGCTGTGAGGGAACAAAAAAACCCAGGTTGCATAAATTGTTAACAGCTCTTTCATACTGCCTCTTTATTACCAGATAAAACTTTGATGAAGGACATTCACAGAAGATCAATATGAGAAACCACATAAGACCTCACTTTATGCTACTGGCTGATACCAAAAATCACAGAAATAACTACTTGTTTTTGAAGCTTTTACTTAAGGTGATGACTCGTTTGATGCTGTTTTTCCTGAAAGAAATACTCCACCTCTAGGAGATACACAGCCTCCTGAGTAAAGTTACTCCATAGCACTAATTAAAGGGGTGCAGGAAAGGCAATGGAGAGCAGTTGTACATCTAGCAATGAGCAACTCTATCTTTTGTTTGAGGTAAGAACCCACTGTCCTTTCTCTGCTTTATTCAGATTCTGCTCCTGGCTGATGTGATGCACTGCTGTCACCATCCTAGGAGGCTCAATGGGAAGGGCTGAGTGCCTTATGAGGGGAACTGGAGCTTTGGAAAACTGCCTTATCAAGATCAATCTTTACCTGCAATTTACAGAGGCCAGAGCACAGCTGTGGGGTGAACAACAAATGGTATGGAACTGGCTGGTAATATATTGTCTGTGAGCTAATATAGCTCAGGATGTACCCACTGCCAAAAGCAAACATTTTCCTTGAGATTCACTTAGATTACAGTGTTTATGTAGTGGTTTATCTGTATATGAAGAAGCAAGTAGGAGTAAAAATGCAATTGCAATCACATATAGTAAATGAAATTTACATTAATATTTCTCTTAACGTAATGGCTCTCAAATACACATTTCTGCCTGTCTGGTTGTCTGCCTTAATTTGTTTCTGTCAAAGGAAGAACAAACATTTCATCACAAGTTTGTTGTTTTTCTAAAAAAAGCTCAAGCAAGCCAACACTGAAGGTTACAGAGGTGGCTATTTTTAGGAAGTTTGCTCTTCACACACTTAATTAAGACCATCATACTTTACTTGCTTTCCTCCTGTTACTAAAGCCATCCACAGCCTTCAAAATCCAAGTGTTATGAAGTGGAAATGCCTGTGCAGGACAGCTCTCCGATGCAATTGAGTCTTGATGACAGGCTTAATCCCAAGATCTGCGGAAGTTCAGTTGTGCTCCTTTTTCTCCCTGAGGTAGTTGAACAGGACATCCAGCCCGCCCTCGACAACCTCGGGCAGGGGCCGGGACAAGGGGTTGTGGGCGATGTGGAGGCCTTTGTCCATCGGGTTCCAGGCGATGCGGCGCAGCCGGTGCAAAAGGTAGAGGTCATCAGGGAGAGTCTGTATGGCATTGTAATCAACGTTTAGTAACTCCAGAGTGGTGATGTAGCAGAGAGACCGTGGCAGACTGCGTATGTTGTTATTCTCTATGATAAAGATTTGCAGATTGACCAGGTACTGGATACTCTCTGCGATATTTTCCAGCCTGTTGGAACCTAGGTGCAAGAAGTCTAAGCTCCTCAGTGCAAAAATGCAAAGAGGAATTTGCACGAAGTGGTTGTTACTGAGGTTCAGTTTCCTCAAACTTGTCAGGTCTGTGAAGCTCAAAGGCAGTTGCGAGATGCGGTTGTGCGAGAGGCTCAGAACCTCCAGCTTCCTGCATAAGCTGAGCTCTGCTGGCACTTCTGTAAGGCAATTCATATTGACAAACAAGACCCTCAGGTTCCTCAGTAGCCCAATCTCTTTGGGCAGACTCTTGAGGCAATTGCCACCCAAGTTCAGCACTACCAGCCTGTCCAGTTTCCCCAGTGAAGGAGGAATCATCACCAACTGGTTGCGTGAAAGGTTCAGCTTCTGCACCTCAGGCAGTCCCCACAAGAAGTCAGGTGTGTTGGTCATCCCTTTCATTATGAGGCTCAAGCTGACATAACGCAGTCCCCGTTTCAGCAGTGACTTGGGCTCTCTTCCTGAGAGAAGGGCATCTTCCCATGCAGGCAACTTTGGACCTTTCCTAAGAAAAACCATGCTTCTTCGTCCCTCGTTCTTTGAGTGCTCAGTTCCCATAACACTCTGGTTCTCTCCTGAGAGAAGTGAAGTTTTCTTCCCTTGCAAGTGCTAAACCAATATGCAAATGCCAACGGAGGGTGACAGCTTGCAGGAGGCGGGAAAGTCAAAGCAAGGATACAAGGAGGAGCCTGTGAAAGTGCATCTCAGTCCACCAGGGCATTTTCCATAGCTGCTGAGGGAAAGTTTTACTTTTGGGGGCTTGTGTTGATCTTGGTGCAGAGTCTGTAATGAAATACTTGCTCCTGACTTGCAAGCAAACCTGTTCAATTCAAACTGAATGCCACAAGACAGCTGTCACTGTCATTTAGCCCAGGCTTTATTGGACAGATATGTATCTTCACTGCAAAAAGGTCACAAGGATGCTGTATATAACTTCACCATGTCAGCTTTCTTGGCTATCTGGTGCATACCATGGCTGCAGGACAATTAACAAGAGTGATTTAAAAAAAAAACCAAACAAGTAAGCTTAAGAAGAAAACAAGTAAAGAAGCCATCATTACAATTCAGATTTAAGGGATATTTTCAAAATAATTATTATTTTGATGATCCTGATTTCACTGAAGTACTTACTAATCCACCAGAAAAATTTACACGTTTCAAAAACACTAGTAACACTGACTTTTTATATCAGTCCTTGTTTCTGTTTAATTAATAAAAAATAACTAAAAATAAAATAACACTCACTAAAAGTGTTAGCTTTTATATCCCCATTGTGGTGAGGATAGGCCTTTCTTTTCAGGAAAGGTGCCACCTTCACTGCAGCAGTGGCATTTTCCAGTGGTATCTTACATCTACTTGGGTGAGTGCTACTCGTTATTTATCTTGCTAAATAACTTCTTATTCTAACTAACCCATGTTGCCAAGTGTGAGCAGTCATACCTCACAGTTCTGCCCAAATTATTCTGTCCTAAATGTCCACTGATACTTTCACATTTATCAACCAGATTTTTGGGGTCCGGTTCTTTAGTGCTCTGGAAAATAGAACCTCCTGATGCCCCTTTCCCTGTGAACTTTCATGTCTTTCTGGGCTGTTCTTCAGTACAGGGAGACTATCAGTCAAATAGCTACAACTAAAAATGTCATTTATATCTGAGACAGAAGGACTGATGGGAGAGGAAGGAAGTAGTGAGGTATAATAATACCCAACAACAGCTGAATCGAGCTCTGTTGGTGAAAGGAAGTTGTATTGCTACAGGAATATGCATGCAGGGAGTTTAAACTCAAAGGGACCCTAAAAAGGATCTGCAAAAACTTTAGGCACCATTTAAACTAGGTGAAAATTGCAACATAGAGTACAAGATTTTCAGGGCCTTTCCTCTCTCTCTATTGCATAATCCTTGGTGATGAGGATGTGCTGCTGCTTCCTGAGAGATTTGGTGATGAGTGTACCCTCCCTTACCACCTCATTTCGGAGATCCCCACCTTAAAGCCTTGCACTAGCTCAGATTTTTAAGAATTAAGCAGGAGGGTGTCAAGGCACTTTAGCAACCACTTGGGATTCAACCTCCACTGTTCCTTATTACTCTGAAGCACCACTCAGTCTCCTTTGAGTTTTAGGTCCCTCATAGAGCTGCATCTGCTTGGGAAGAGAGGGGAGAGAGGGGGCATGCCTGTAGTTGTGTCTGGCAAGTGGGGTCCTACAGGAGGAGAGTAATCAGGACCACAGTGAGCAGGGCAAGATGGTGGCAAGCTGAGTGAAGCATGCAGTTAAAACAGGGCTGCCAGCTAGTCCTGATGCTGAAATATTGCATTCCCTGGATGCCCTGGGCAAGTCTGAAAAGGGCTGAGGCCAGTTGTATTTATTTGGTTAGCGTGGGTTGGCAGCCTGACTGTGAGTCACAGATCCCTCTGTTGCAAGCACTTTTTGGCAATAGTTGTCAGTTTGCAAACAAATGTTATATTAAATGCCATTGCAGCCATAAGCTCTGACTCTTGTTAACCATCATCCCCACATGCTGCCCAGAGCGGCAGAGATAACCCTGTTGCAGGCAGAGCAGATGCTCAGCAGAGGAAACCCAGCAGCTGGCTGAGCTCAGGCCAGATTTAGCCTTGTGTGGTGGGGAACATAAGCCTAACTTGTGGTCTTTCAGCCCAAGCAGGTGGAGAAGCAAAAGCCAGAGCCTCTATGAGCTCTGCTTCCGGGTTGTGAGCCCAGCTGCTGTCAAAAATACACCTATTATCAGAGAGCCTCCATGGATTTGAACAAGGCCAGAAGTGAAAAGTTTTATAAAGAGAATTTATAAAGTTTGACATTTCTCTTCTTTTAGTCTCACTGCTGGAATGAGGACTTTTCTGCAGCTGTACCCAGAAACCAGCATGGCTCCTCTTGACTGGCCTCCCACCTGCGACCATATCACTTCAGAGCTCTTCCTTCTGAGGGTCACTTTTAGTAAGAAACAAAAACAAACCACAAAGGAAACAGTCTTCCTGTAGTCACAGCCTCCCCCATGGCTGCCCAGATATTTTTGGATAAGAACGTCATGCCTGTCTCCAAAACACACTGGTGTTCACTGCCTGGGGACTTGGCAGTGTCCACTCTGGCCTCTCACCACAGAAATCCTTGTTTCCTAACAGTGTGACTCAGCCAAAATGCTCTGTACCCTTCCCTGGCTTTGCACCATGCTGTCTATTTGAAACTAAGCCTATGGATACAGCCTAGCACAGTCTGGGCTGGGCTGTTGCTGGAAAGCTTCACCCGGGGATCTCTATCAAAGAAAAATGCTTGCTCTGCTTCAGCCTCAGAGGATCTCCTGCTATTACACTACTGTGTCTACTCTGCCAGTCAGGCAGCAAACAGCAGCAAAGGGGATTTAAAAAAGAAATTCCACATCTGCAGCTCTCATTGTCCAGTTCCCTCCCTGCCTCCACGAGTACCATAACTTCTGTGTGATATAAAAAAAATTAACTTTTCCTTTGCTTTGTTCTCCAACAGAAAAATAGGCTATTGAGCATGCTTGCAGTTGTGATGATGGGAAACGCTGAGGTAACCAAATGAAATTTCTTTCTTGAAATTCAGATAATATAACAACAGTGGCCTCATCTGGACATCTCAGGAACTAAAATTCTGGACAAAGGTACTCCCTTATCCCTTGGTGTCCTGGACAGGTTTTGTTCAAAAATGTTTCACTTTGCTTTTCTGTGGGTTACCTGCTGCCCTGCCCCATGCTATGCTGTCCTGTGAGGATGGATTGATTCCTTTGGGCTACTCCTAGGTAGCTGGACCGGAGAAAAACCACAAAACATTCACCTGTGTCTACACAGCCTGGCAGAAAGCAGAAACAAATTGCATGCATGCAGGTTTGGAAGAGAAAATAACTCAAGAAAATTGTTGGGCTTTACATGACACAGTGTAGCTGATAATTGCTTTGTAGACTAAACAAAAATGTTAGTGAGCAAGGAGATAACATAACCTGAATCTTGCTAAATAACTTCTTATTCTAACTAAATTCTTTTTATTTATTCTAACTAAATCTAACTACTAGCAATGACAAAAAACTAGTAAGCTGACAAAAATGACAAGCTATATTTTCTGACATTCTTTGACAATGCAAATTATTACATTTTTTTTTTTCCTTAAGGAAGCAGGATTGTCAGCCCCAGAAAAAGCTGAAGATGAGTTCACAAAAGAACTGGAGTTTTAAAGTCTATTATCTATGGGTTCTTTTATTTGTTTTCAGGTTTGTAGTCTATGGAATATGCTTGGGAAACATTTTCAAGGTTTTCTGTGCAACCAGGCAGGAGTTGCAATAAAATCAATCTCACTGTTTTTAAATAAAAGCTAAGTTCATCACATAATTACTTTTCTATAGGATTTGAGCTTTTAATGAAACATCTGATATCATCATTCAAACCATAGCCATTTTGACACAGAGTATAAATTTTGTTTCGCTTCGAAACCAAATCCTGTCATTCTCTTTCAAACTGCTGAGCATCCAGTAGGTATTTATAGTTTCATTAGCATACATCTATAGGTTCATAATTAATTTTGAAGCAAGTTTTATGTTCTCTCTGGAATCAAAATCCTATACAGTTCCTCTGTATCAGCATTCTTTAAAATATATTAATATCAGAGGGAATCATTTAAATCTGTAAGCATAGCCTATTCTGAAATGCTGGGAAGTTCAACCCTCACTCTTGAAGAAATTGTAATTTTCATTCATTATATAGGTCTTATAATAAACGTCCGCCTCAGTGAGGGTGCAGAAATTACCTAACATTTCCTGTGACAGGAAGGATGCTTTGGCTAAAAGGGGTTAACTGGTTTCAAGTTCAGCAGAGAGCAACAGTCATGCTGGAGAAATATTAACTACAAATACAGCTGAAGCTACTGAACCATCTTGTCTTGTGCTATTTCTTTCCTCTGAAGTAAATAAAGGGTTTTAAAAGCATCAGTGCTATTCAGTCTGTCAGAGATATCCTCTGGTCTTAGTGCTAAGGAAGCAGATTTTTAAGGTTTTTAACTACTTTGCAGTGGTTCGTTGTCTTGCAGCCACTCTGAAATACTAAGTCAAATTTCAAAGGTAATTTGAGATTTATGAGATGTGACACAGGACAAGAACAATTCTTAAGGCAATTTTATATTTCCTGTTAATTTGTTTTTAATTATGTTGCTGTTAACAGCCTTTAATGACTGTCTGTCCCTGGAGTTCTCCTGGAACATTTTATTAAGGCCCCATGTGGAGCTGCTGGATCGCCTGACCCATGAAGAATTGGACCTGAAGGTGAATGACTGCCTGTGTAGGCGTTCATTTTTTTCAGTTTGTTCATTTTTCTGAAGACCTCTTGACAGAAGACAAGCTTAAACTATCCATAGTATGGAATAAAAAGAGAGAGATTTGGGTTTGTATGTAGCCTAGAAATGACAGGCTCTTCCTCCTGGTAGTTAGGCCAGCAGCAATTCTCATATTACATGAAATTACTGGAACTTTTCTTTCTTTCCTGCAAACTTGCCATCATACTTTAGAATCCCAGCAAATGCATAAATGACTGGTTAGTCACCTCCTACTTCTGCCACAATTTCTCTGTGTTTATGCAAGCCAAATAGCTGGTCTGTCTGTCTACGTTAAATGGAGGCAATCCCCGATCCTGCACTGTGCTATCATCCATGTTCTCTGGAGCTCTGTTTCATCCAGTGTCCATGGCAATTCTCCCAGGCACCATGAAAACCCGCTTGCCTTAGGTGCTTGCCCACTCTTCTGCAGGAAAAGGATAATTTAGCACATGGACATGCCCTAGGACACATCACCATCCTGCAGGAGTACACAGAGGGCCCTGTACTGCTCTATTTAACCATCTGCACACAGCCTGCATGTCTCAGCTTCTTCCTCCTCTTATGGCTAGTGTGGTGACAGATTTGACACCAGGTTAAAATGTATTTGAAGTCATTACATGGAGGATATCATTCCAATATAGAAAGCATATGCTGTTCTACTTTTCATCACTACATTTATGAGCAGTCACATCTACATTTATAAGTGTCTGTAAAATAGTCTGTACCTGTCTAGTAGCAACATGGATGTTTGCTAAATGCTACTCACAGTCTGTGGCTTTCTGAATCAAACTGAAAAAAATGTTGGAGCAGATTGCCCAAAGTGGATCAAGTAGCTTTTACTATAACTTACTCTAACTGCTGCCACATCACCTCTGCCACAGGTGCTCTTTTTCATGGAGCTCTTGAAGGTAATTTTCTTACATTTTGAATGCATCATAAGAAAGAGAATAGGAATTCTTGAAAAGTAGAAAAGACAGCCTAAATTATCCTTACCTAAATCTAATATATCAAGAGGCACTTCTTGGCCTGTCTCACAGGAGTCAGATCATCTAAGTGTCCATCATGTGTCTTGGCACTACAATTCCTCCCAGATGTATTCCAGTGCCCAGAGCAGATTCAGTTCAGCTGCCTGTGGTGTGCAAAGCCCAGCTTTCTGAAGCGTCTTGTGGCCTGGGGCTACATGTCACTCTGGGATGAGGGAATATCCCCACCTCTTGTAAAGCTGTTGCTTAAATTAGCAGGGTTTTCTTAAACATCCATGAGTGCCATGAGTCCAAAAATAAGCATGAATGTATGAGCTGCTGGCAGAATTCCCAGTCCCTCCTCCAAAGACTGTTTAAGTATTCTACATTTAATTGGTCACTGTAGTTACCTACTTTTCAGGAATATGAAAATCCATGCTCTGTTCAGGAAACGGAATGGAGAGATAACCCTGAGGGTCCTGAGCAGAGACAGGCATTACCACGGGGTCCTACACATAGTTCAGAGATAGATGGGATTTAAGCAAGAACATTAATTCAGCATTATCTAGTAAGAGTCTTAAAGACTCTCCCTGCTCAATCTGCCAATATGCTGATTTTGATAGACTTTTTAAAATAAGCAATTCTCTCCAGGCATTGTTAATGTAAATGTGTCTGTGTCCTGGCTTCATGAAAATTTGCATGCTACAGTAAAGGCCAGGCAACTGAATGTTATTGCAAAGGTCCTTGTTGCTCTACCAATACCTCTCATTTTTATTCTAATTGTTTAGGTGTATTTGAAAATGCTGTTGCATCATAAAGTCTTAAGGGCAAAAGCCAGAGGGAAGTTGAAAACTTATTTTAGAAATAAAATAAAACACCAAGTGATCCAGTTTTCCATGCCTGATTTGGTGTTTAAAATAAATACATTCTTCTCCAATTAAAAGCACAAGCCCTTTTAATCTTGGTCCTGATGAAATTGGGCAAATCAGTGTGATCCATTGTGAAGCGGTTTAGGTATTTCCATCCAGAGAGTATTACAATAACGACTGCAAAAAAGAACTTAGAAAATAATTCAATCAAAGATGCTGTGGAGCTTTAATCCCAGATCCATGATTCTTACACAAATTTTACTGATGGAAGAAGAAACTCTGCATTTACCTTCATATGCTTGATAAATGATAAAACAGAATCTAATTAAAAATCCTTAAAACACATACCAGAGTCTCAGTTTGGGATTTTTCAGAGATATTATCAAATGAAAGGGCAGATAACCCTCTAGACATTTGAAGACTCAATGCTGACAATTAATAGCTTGACTTTTAAATGTCCAATTTCTGACTCAAAGCAACATATTGAATGCTTAGCTCAAAGGGATTTAATGAAAAAATAACATTTCTAAAGCAATTGGTAAAGCATTGCATCTTGATATTACTACATGTCAGCAATATTTGAAATCCTATTAATTAATATGGGTCACTGTATGGTCAAGCAAAGGCTGGTGAGATCTGAGCCAAGTTGTGGGTAAGGGATGCTAAGGATGTCACACAGAGCACAGCCTGGAGGCAGGAGATAGAGCATGGTAGGCGAAAAAAGCACATGAAAAGCAACTAGCATAAAAAAATTACCTTAAAAGTAATAAAATAGAGCAAATCAAAGGGAAAATACAATCTTCATGCCCAAGTACAGGCAAATAAAAAGAGAGGAGAAAGGCCCACCCATAATTGTCATCTGTCTTATTTTGCAACCTCTAATGAGCAACTTCCCAATTGAGGGAATCAAATATTAATCTGTTCTGTACCTGAACATCAGAAGAGATTAATTGGGGTGTACAACCACAGGATTTCAGCACTTATTGGACTGTGAGAAGACGGGATATTGTAGTTAATGATTCCACCTGGGGTGGAACGATGGCACATTTGCCAGCCATGGAGGTAAGTGGAAGGGGAGGGCTGATGTTCTGATGTGTGGCCAGGTCAGCTAACAACAAGGCAAGCTTTTTCAAAAAGGTGGAAAATGATGTGTGGTTCAAAAGGAATGAAAATGGCATTTAAGAATGAAATTAAAACTGGAGGTTGGATTGGGGTGAGCAGGGCAATAAGTTGCAATATTTTATTTTTAATCATGTCTTCCTGTACTGGGGAAGATGAAAAGCAATATTTTCAGAGGATTTTAAACAACAATGTCAGCCTGTGCATTTGTCATTAAAATTTACTACACACAGAACTCAACAAACTGATGAAAGTCTTTCTATGATATGGTTGCCTGAGAGATTGGAGACTAGACGTGGTGACCCATATTGTCTCTTCCCATACTGTGATCTTAAATATGACCTCTTCTGCTGCTGTCTTCACCTCCCCTACATGTGCAAAATTCAGAAGCCTTGGTTCACAGGCCACTGCATTCACATTATCTTTGGTGCTGATCTACACATTTTCTGCCTCGCTGCATTTCACTTTTAGTTTATTGGATTTGAACAATCTAGGCAATTAGAGGAAAATGCAATTATAACAGAGTTGCAGACAGTTGCTTTACAAGTGATAAGAAATCTTATCTGTAGCCAGGGCTGAGTGCAGGCATAGCCTGGGCTGGGGGGCTCAGAACAATGTGCTGGCAGATGCTAGCAGAAGGTTACAGTCTGTTTCCCTCCCTCTCCCATGGAAATGCATTCTAGTTTTCCAAGGCTAACAAACTTTGCTAAGCCATTTCATGAGTCTAGGCTGAATATACAATGTGTTGCAAATATCTTAATTGAGTCAGCTGGGCAGTCCAAAAGTTATTATCATGAGATGTATTTAACTAGCAGTCTGGAAACCACCAGTGTTCTAAGGATTTAGATAGGCAGAATTTCAGGCATATAGATTTTGTCAGCTTTGCTTTAAAATACACTGGTGGAATGGAGCAGCAAGAAAAATGTTTCTAATACGACATTTTTACCTCCCGCTCAAATGATGGTATCATGATACTGAAGTAATAAATGGTAATTTATGGTGACAAAGGAACAGTGCTATTTCCCTACCAATAAGGCAGAGTGAACATTTGTCTGCAAACCAGCTGTTCTTAAAATTCTCTAACTGCACTTTTTCACTATCTCACTCTGGAGCAAACTATGTGCAGTACAAGTGGAAAAGAGCTAAGTGCACTTCCTTGTGTGGAAAGCAATATGGAAATACCAAACACTGCCTGCTACCTGACATAAATATTGATCTAAAAATACACTGCCTTCCCCCAAAACCCTCACTTTACATCATAAATGAAGCATAAGCAGACCCCAGAAAGATTGAAGCAGAACATCTCTTGAATTTATGATTAATAAGCATGTCAGGTTTTATAACAGCATCCTTATGTGGACACAGCTAATGGCCTTAACATTGCTTCCAGAATCAAAATTGAATGGTTGAGCAGATTTAGCCTCAGGAAGGCCCATAGTGATAAGGGAACCATCAGAGAAAATAGGTGTATGCATTTTTCAACCTGTCAAGTGAAAAAAATCATAGATGATGATAAGTCAAGGATATGCCCTCTCCTATATGAGATGTGCGAATGTTTGTGCTGAACAAGGCTGCTTCCTAAACAAGAGGGAAAAGGTGAATGTAAGCAACAGCAAGATGCATGATTATCTCTTAAATTACACTCGCCCAAGAGCAATAATTACTTTGAATCAGCGTTTTAAAAGGGAGAGAGTTGGGGCTTGCTGCTCAAAGCTGTTGTAAATTTCTCCCTTTAAGAAGTGCTGTAAGAAAGAAGTACACAGGCAGGCGTGGCAAAAAAGGAGGCACAAATTTGGATAGAGCAACATATAGACTTAATAATTATGTAGATTGGAGGGGGTAGCGGGGAGGGGGGGTGGTGGGGAAGAATTCACCTCACAGGTGGAAGGCTCTAGCAAACATCTCAAGCCTCACGGACTCAGCCAGGTTGTAAGTGCTGAGGATTAGGAAACTATAAACTGGAGGACAATCTAAGGACCTGCCAATTTGATAAAAATTTGCCTTCCTCTGAGGCACTTGCTGCAGAAGGCATGGCGGAAAGGATGGTGCACAAGCCGTGTCTCATATGGAAACACTCAGAAGTAAACACTCAACAGTACTTCTTTCTGTTTCTAATTAGTGAAACAATGTATTCAAGTATGAACACAGGTAAAATGAAAAGCAGTGGGCATGGCATATTGTCTTCTAATATTGATAATTGCTACTATTCTCCTGGATCAGTCTTCTGGGAAGAACAGTAATTGACTAGATAGAGATGCAATTTTTGTCAACTCAGGACACCAATGAGCATAGTTTCCACTGTACAGCTCAGTTTATACTGTTTATACCTGGCTGTTATACACAGGCTGTTTATACCTGGACATTAGTAAAGCCTTTGACACCATTTCCCAGAGCATTCTCCTGGAGAAACTTGCTGCTCATGGCTTAGATGGGCGTATTCTATGCTGGGTGAAAATACTGTCTGGATGGCCAGGCCCAGAGAGTGGTGGTGAATGGAGTTATATCCAGCTGATGGCTGTCCACAAGTAGTGTTCCCCCAGGCTCAGTGTTGGGGCCAGTCATGATTAATATCTTTATCAGTGATCCAGACAAGGGAATTGAGTGCACCCTCAGTCAGTTTAATGACAGCACTAAGCTGGGCAGGAGTGTTGATCTGCTGGAGGGTAGAAAGGCTCTGCAGAGGGATCTGGACAGGCTGGATTGATGGGCTGAGGCCAACTGGATGATGCTCAGTAAGTCCAAGTACCAGGTCCTGCACTTGGGTCACAGCAGCCCCACTCAGTGCTACAGGCTTGGGGCAGAGCATCTGCAAAGCTTTCCAGCAGAAAAGGCCCTGGGGGTGCTGGTTGACAGCTGGCTGAACATGAGCCAGCTGTGTGCCCAGGTGGTCAAGAAGGCCAATGGCACCCTGGGCTGTATCAGGAATAGTGTGGCTAGCAGGAAAGGGATTGTCCTCTTGAACTCAGCACTAGTGAAGCCACACCTCAAATCCCGTGTTCAGTTTTGGGTCTCTCACTACACAACAAACACTGAGGTGCTGGAGCATGTTCAGAGAAGGGCAACAAAGCTAGTGAAGGCTCTGGAGCACAAGTCTTATGAGGAGCAACTGAGAAAGCAGGGATTATTTAGTCTGGAGAAAAAAAGGCTCGGGGGGACCTTACTGCTCTCTACATACCTGCAAGGAGGCTGTAGCCAGTTGGGTGTCAGTCAGTCTCTTCTCCCAAGTAACAACTGGTAGGACAAGAGGAAATTGTGGCACAGGAGGTTTAAACTGGGCATTGGGTAAAATATCTTCACCAAAAGGGTTGTCCAATGCTGGAACAGGCTGCCCAGGGAAGTATTTAAAAAATGTGTACAGGTAGCGCTCAGAGACATGGTTCAGTGGTAGACTTGGCAGAGCTGGGTTAACAGTGGGGCTTGATGATGTTGGAGGTCTTATACAACCTATATGATTCTATGGTTCCATGATAGTGAAAAAAGATTTTAAAAACCCCAAACATAATGCTAATTATTATCATGACCTCTAGTTACATCTCTTTATAGGTTGCCACTATTTTCATAAGGCATAGAGCTACACTTTGTATTTTCAACATGATTATTAAAATTATATTAACATTGTATTATGTTCCATGTAAATTTTATGTATGTAAAAATAACATTTTTATGCAATCCATTGTACTTAGACAATTTGAGAATGACTGTGACTGTATGAAGCTATTTTGTATTCTGAGGCATTAACCAGACAAAAATATTTTCTAAACAATGTGCCAATTTCAGAGTCAATGTCAATCAATGTTGTTTATTTTGGAAGTAACACCTGTTAGTTCTTAGCTGAAATGTGACCCTGTGGCTTTGCATCTTAAACTTTCACACTTATATCAAAGTCAAAAAGGAGGCGGTTGTCTTAGACTCTTACAATCACATCTCTGCATCCCTTCCTTACTTCTAACAGTAGAAAGAGCTCTGTCTACTGATTATTGGAAAACTACACCTGAATAACTAATTTCCTTTTATTTAAACTCTCTTGTTGACATTTTATTAGGAAATAACTGTTCAAGATCCACTGAATTTTTTCAGTTGTGACAGGTGAGACAGAAATGTGTGAGTTTCTACATCTTCATTGAACAGAGGTTTGCACATATTGCTGAAGTTATTAAATGTGCTTCACATAATTTATTAACTGAAAAGCCCATTAGTTCCTGACAGAAGCTATGAGAAGGAGTCACTGTATAAATATTTAAGGTATTAATTCAAAGACTTTTAAAGAAACATGCAGATGACATTAGAGTACAGGAGCCAGGCTTTGTGTAAGGCTTGCCATTGCAAGGTTAATTTGTGAGATTTCTTCTCTCTAAACCACTGAGCATCCTAGTAGAGCATAAAGAACTCATCAAAATAGTTAATCAATCGTATAAGAATATGTGCTTAAATATATCAAAATATACGTCTGATTCAGGATTTGTGGTTTTAGTGATTGCCTCAGCTGATGATTAAACTGATGATTAAAATATGCCAGTGTTAGGAAATACTCAAATTCTGCTAGTATTCAGATTACAAAAAATAAGACTTAAAGCCTTTTTCTAATATTTTGGCATTTTGTCAGAATACTTCTTGTTCAGAGAGATGTTGAAACTGGGACCTTTAACATTCCTTGGTGGCTTACAGCATTGGCCTCCACTGGCTCTGACTGTTACTTGCTCTTCCAGGAAGATTAGGACTGCCTAAGAAGCAAGGCCATGTACGTTGTTTATTGTTTTTGGTTTTGTTTTGGGTTTTTTGTTTGTTTGGTTTGGGTTTTTTTTTGGAAAAGCCAAAAAGCCATGGCATGTGCTCACTTCGCTATTTGCGAAACAGGTGATGTCCTTCAGAAACATACTCAGAAAGAAAATGTTCATTTTTCTGTGAATAAAAGGTATTGTGCTGGTGTACTCTGGCCAGACAGGCACTCAGCTCCACAAGGAGCACCTGGCCTGCCTTTAAATCACTAATGATAAACTATTACATTAATCATAAATGATTACAGATGCTTCTTTTTCCTCTGCCTTAGGAGGTGAAGAAGGCAAAGCCTGAGCAGAAAGAGAGCAGGCAGGGCAGATATGCTCTGCCTAGTGGCACAGACATGTCTGGGAATTTGGTAGCTGGAGCAGAGCCATTGGGTTCTTGTGACCTGGAGCTTTTATTTCAGAGGTGGTTCAGCCATGTAACTCCCAGTTTATGTGCCCTGTATGCAAGTCACACTGACTTTGCTATTAAACCAGGTGCATTTCTGCATCCCCAGCATTTCTTCAAGAGGAGTTTAGGTGGAGTATGGCTACCACTACCCTGTCCTCCAATCCCTTTAATGAGTCACTGGTCATTTTATAACTCTGCCCTTTGAAATCTCCTCTATAAAGTAGAGATTTGGTACATTAGCTCTTCAGAGAACAGGGGAAATTATGATAGCAAAAATATTAGTGCTTCATACCCATTTCCTCACAGTGCCTTAGTCGTGATTCAAAAAGATCACTTTTAGAGATAAAAGGATAATTCAATCATCATTTAGTTTCTCTTCCTCTGAGACTCTCAGCCAGGAATGTTTTATCAAAAATTGTCATGATAGCTGTTATTTTCAGACATTCTTGGAAAGGCTCTTTCACAGTGCATAGCCAATTCACATGGGCACAAAAATTAACTCCATTTTAAAGACAGGTGTTTTAAAATATGTACTAGAGATAAAAATAAGACATTTGAATTTAAACTGGATAGCTATTAACTTCCCTAGGTTTTTTTTTTTTTTTTT